>JAQGBU010000172.1:0-51916 GCA_034698605.1 Isotoma decorata
TTTTTTTTTAGAAAAACGGGCCGTATACTCGGTTTTTTGACCTGGCCGTGACCTGTTACTTTTGTTGTTTTTGCTCAAACTAAAAACTCATTACTTAATCTAATTAAGTGATGGGCTATCGTCAACAAATAAAATCAAGGGTAGGCCCCCTTATGGGTGCGAACTTCCCCCTGGGGGGAGGGCATGGGGTCAAAACGTTTTTAGAACTACATTTCAAATGTCCCGAAACTAATAAATATATTAAAAAAGTTTTGATGTTTCGGAAAACTTCATTTTCTGCCAAAACGGCAATATCAAAAAAACACTGGAATATGGTGTGAACGTGATAAAATCCCATCAAATGAAGTTACACAAAAAGTTGACGTTTACCATATTTCATTACTGTATCTGTTTTTAGTTCATCATTAAATGTATTTTGCCTTCAGTTCTTCAGAAAAATACAATTTTACGAAAAATACCTCGTCAAATTGGGAACTAGTTAATTATAGGGGCATTGAGGAGATTCGTGTCAAAAAGGGCCCTTGGGTCCTTTTCGCACCAGGGCCCTCGGGTTATAGTTACGCCACTGCTCAAGACTAAGCCAGGCTTTAATATTATGACTTCTACTAAACTTCTACCACGCTGAGATATTGCATAGTCCTAGGGTTCCCTTTATGAAATAATAATACCCAAAATATTATAAACAAAATTTCCGCTAGAAATGTCAGTAAATGCGTAAAGCCAAGAAAAGTAAAGGGTTTGCAACAAAATATTTTATGATTTTTTCCTTACTGTTTTATGTTTTACGTTTACGAATCTCGGTAAAGAGATTTTCATTCCCTTTTTTATAAAAGCCAAAACTGCTGCTGCTTCGTGGAATCTATTTCTATACAGCAATTCTCTACTTTTCTTTGTATTGTTTTTATTTTTTATGGAAACATCATTTGTCAAAAGCACGTTGTGGCATATAAGAGTTAATATAGGGAAAATGTAATAATACACATTGATACGTAAAATGCGATACGATACAACTACAACAACTGCATTTTCTATTTGTACTTTTGTTGTTGTATATTTGTATCCATAAACATTATAAAAGATCGAGTATATTTGGATAACGATCAAATTGCAGTAGTAGTTTTTAGTGTAGGAACAGAAGCAGAAGTACTTTTTAGTAGTAGCATGGCAGCTGTTACCATTGCCATTGACCGACTAGGGTAGAGTTAAAGTTACCCTTTGGGACTTGTAAAAAACGTGTAAAAAGCGAACCACCGAGGCAAAACCCATTAGAAGGGTGTTATTAGTGTGAAAAACATAATGTAATCCCAAGCTTGGTGTCAGTACAGTAGCAATGTGGAGTAAAATGTGAAGCCCACCTTTTTGCATCCGAACCTTTTCATTACAACTCACTTAATTTCCACCGTCATTCAAAATTTAGCATATTCCTGTCATATTTCAATGTACATGCGGCTTTGGTTGTTGATGAAATGAAAGTATTGTGAATAAACCCTTTATTTCTCCTTTTGATTTCACTTTTATTCAGTAAATCAAAGCGGCTTTGGGGGATTTAAAGAAATTTTGTTATAAAATCAGTATAAAACATTGTAACCAGAAGGGTCCAATAATACGACACTACCAAACAACTTCTGAACGAGTGCCCTGAAACTGAATGAGGATAAATTGAGTTATAGTTTATTATGGACATTACAGAGATGATAGCATGTTTCGTAATCCTAATAATAAAATAATAATAATCATACCTCACTTCAGGAAATCACTGGATCTGAATAATACAAAAGTCGTTCATTAAACAATAACAATAAGTAAAATGGGTTGAGCCTGTTATTCAAACAAAAAATGACAAATCCAGTTCAAGTTGGGCTGAGTACTCTTGGTCTTGGTTGATTTATTTTCTGGACCATTTTTTACATTAATGTGATCTATCGACCTGATAACCTAAGGCTAAAGTAGTTTTATGCAGTGATGAATAATTTTGTTTTGCTCTACAGATAAGTTGTCACCCTCATGGGTAATAAACATGGCATTCTCAGTAGTAAGAATGTTTTAAATATGCAATTGTACATTGATATATCACGTATCTAATGATAAGCCTTTACTGTAATATATTTTTAACGATGGTTATAAATCTTTTTTCCAGATAAAACTTTGAGTAGTAGTAGTAGAAAAGGAAGATTTTTAAGTAGTATGACAGAAGGAATCACCGAGGAATTACACTCATATATATATATGGGAATAATACATTAATATATCAATTTCATGAAAAGCAGATCCATTTGTCGATATCATAGTGGTTTTCTAATTTCCGGAAGGTGGGTTGGGTTCATAGTTCAAAGAGCCTATTATTTATACAAGATTCTTATTCTATATCCTTACAATATATTTTAAGTCTCGATGACCCTGTAGTGGTATATACCGTTAGTTACCACAGATGCTTTATTTGAGAGATTCAGGAATAGGATCAAATTGAAGTATATTCACAAGTTGCCTGATTCCGTGCCAAAAAAGCTACACTTTTACATTCAACTTGGAAGCTAAATGTAAATGGAATAATTTAAAGTGTAAAGGATGACCAAGTTAATGCTTTGAATGATGAAATTGAATTGAAAAGGGGTAGTGGTAGAAGTAGCAATATATCATCTTTCCATCTATTTTATACGATGATCAAGCATCAGAATCAGAACCCTGGTGTATGTTGGCTTTTTATATATACTATCTTCATAAAAGAAATACACTTCAGTAGTTTTGAATTCAAAGTATCAACTGTAGACTAGTTCCAATACCACGAGTTTTAGACAAAAAACTCTATAGATAACTACTGCTTTTGGTTTAGTTAAATCAATTACATAGGGCACAAAGGGTCATTTGGGAGTTGGATGTATTATGTGATGTACTAATAGCACAATTTTCTTTTGAAATCTCAATCAATAGAAGTGATAAATTGCTTTTCTCTTTTTAGTTTTGCTTTTTCTTTCAGATAGCCATGCACTATTGGTGTTGTCTAGTTGAAAGCTGGCACAATTTAAAGTTGATTTCGGATTTTTTTAAACTCGACTTCTACAAATCGTCCAAACTCTCCGGATGCCTATTTGGTCATGTATGTCATAATGCTGTAAAAGCTTCTTGGTGTTTTGATTGGTGAGGGAGAGAAGTTTTGCAAAGTGAAGATCAATTTTTTGCAAAGTAGTAGTAGTAGTATAAAGTATCACTCTTGTCTTCTGTCTAATCCTTGGGAGTTTTCAAAAATTAGAGCATAATCTAAAAATTGTTTGTGTCGCATGTAGAGCTTTATTGCATAAAAGCATAATAATATTTATTATATTAGACCCCGGACCTTATTTTTTGGGTAAGAAATAGGATTTTTTAGTCTATACTTATGAGTAGGATTATTTCATGAGAAAAGCTCTATTACAATTTATAGGAGTTTTATAATAAGGCCAAGGCTGTAAATGCATGGAAGAAAATGAGTGAAAATTCAGCATAGATGTATATGCATGCATGCATGTATGTGGATAAAGCAGTTTGCAAAGATATTTTCAAGATGCAAAATGATATTAGGCGAATGCGGTGCTGCGGATCACAATTGCTGACAATGCTTCTTGTATGACTGGCAATTTATTTTTAAGTATGAAATAAATGCTCGACTTCTTCTCCATGTCTATGTTCAACGTGTTTTTATTCTTCGTTAAGTTAAAAGAGAGATACGAAATATCAGAGCATTTGTCTCTTTTCTACTTTCTCCAATCCTTTTTCCTCCTCTTGCATCCTTTTTGGTAGCATTTGCTTTGGTCCGTTATTTCAGTTTGGATTTTGGTCGACTCTGATCTTCTTACTCTTCTTAGAGACTTCCACTCGGTCTTTTGGTTGTCCCACTTGACGGCAGAAAAAACGGAAGAAAAATTGATGGGGTTTTGCGACTTACCGCACCACCACTACTACCACCAGGCAAACCACTGTACCGTTAACCACTACTCCTGGTTCTAGTTCTAAGTGACTTAGCGTCTAAGAGGACTTTCAAAGATATAAAATGAATATATCTGCACCGTCTGCTGTTCAATGCATCTTAGCAGTTTGAAAGGTTTGATCATGGTATGTGGTAGTGGTGGTTTGTGATGTAGTGGCTCAAATATATGCATAGGAACCGGTGTTTAATAATATTGGGTGAGGATGAGAAAAGAGAGAAAGGACAAAAATTTGGCTTGATTTATAGTCTCCCTTCAAACAGTTCCTAACTAAAGTATCCAATCCCTTTCAAACTCTTGTCTCTTCGGGGAAATGGATCATTTTTATCGGGACTCCAGGCACATTGCGTGTAATAATATATACGGGTTGCATGAATCTACTTTTTTCGTCTTGGGAGCACATAATAATAATACCTAATAATAATAGCTGAGATATTAGGTTTTCCTTGGGAAACTTATTTTCTCCCTGCTTCCCATACTTGTGCTATTTTCGTTTGTGGTTGCTCCATATCTTAAGATGAGAATGGTTGATTCCAGCAGTGTTGATGGGGATTCTAAAAAACTCAATGTGAGATCGTAATAATAAGGTCAATCTTTGCAAAAATAGAGGAGCCTTTGGGAATGTAGAGCAATAAGGCGCATTTCTCTTACTGTTCCATATTATTATCCTGTTTTTATAGTGCTTGGAATTTAAAAT
This sequence comes from Isotoma decorata, assembly GCA_034698605.1. Classification (NCBI taxonomy): domain Eukaryota; kingdom Metazoa; phylum Arthropoda; class Collembola; order Entomobryomorpha; family Isotomidae; genus Isotoma; species Isotoma decorata. Next base: position 4,657 of record JAQGBU010000172.1, read on the forward strand.
GAAAATGCGTGCCAGGGCATCAATTTAGGAAAAGTACAAATGGTAAGTAAGTGGGTACTTAGGTACACATGATGACAACATGTTTTCCTACTGAAATGTTATCTTTAAAGCTATTTATCTAATATTATAATGTGTTTTTGGTTAAGTTTACTCTACAAAGCAAAGTAGAATATATTGCGTTGGAAAAACTGCGATTCGAGCAGTTCTTGATGTTGAAAAGTACCGTTATTTGATATTTTTACCTCTCATTACGCCATTACTGTCGTTTTAAATTATTTTTGATAGTTATTATTATACCATTTCGTGAGAAGGAAAGAGATCAAAAGAAGGATATCATTCGTTTGTATCCATTTTTATACACTTTCACTAACGTATATATGGATTGTGAAAGCACCTATAATAATCATTGTGATTTTGAGCGTAAAAACATATAAGAAATCCATTTTGAGCAAATAGTAAAATTGTATCACACTCGCAATATTTGTTTTTCCTTATACTTGGACTTTGACTTTGACCTTGTCTCTAAATCTTGATTCACAATGGTCGAGTTGACAGTGAAATTGCTTTCTCAAGTACTACCGATTGACCTTGTTCCTTTTTACGAACTCTATATTCAAATTAAATAGGTTGTCCTTGTTTAGTATTTTCTTAGTATAAGTACCTAGATAAAGCTGTTTTTACGGATTGCTCAACAAGATTTGCTTTCAAGTTGAACCACTTCATTTGTAAATATCCAAACTCTTATGTTAATGCTTAAAGAGTTTTTACGCAACTCTTTTACGCTTATGTAAGTGTCCTCGAAAACGATTAGGTGCAAAACATGTTTTTCTTCGTTAAAAATTTCCAAAAAGTTGTGCACGTCTTATTGTGTAGTATTTTGGGCAATAATAACATTTACAGCATTTTTCCCGTAGCTGCAAACAGCAAAGTAGTTGTAAAATATTTCAGAGGGTTGCTAAACGAACTGATATGGATAATGCCGGATATGAAATGATACGATGCCACGAAAGATACTTTTTATCGGAGTCACTTGGCCCGAGATTGGGTCGGGGAGGACAGTTTGTCTTCTTGATTTCTGACGCAAGTTCATTTTCTTTAACTGATGAAAAGCATATAAAGTTTCAGATGCCCACATAACAGTATCTCTTAGATCTTCTTTCCTTAAGGTTGCTTTCTCTTTTATTATATCCACCAGAAAGGGTTTCTATGCACTAACAGCTATTGAGAAACTCTATATAATGGTTTTGTCTTCTAAAAGTTTCATTGGATCAGTAAGATTATTCATATATCATGAATGACTCATACTATTTTCCGACTCTTTTACACAAAATATGTCTTATAACCAAATGCTTGCATACATTTTTTTTAATTGGGATTAATTAGATGAAAATAATCTTCATTGGTAAATGCATTGCTTACATTTTGAATTCGATGTATACATTGTGGGGTTTGGTATTGTTATTTTATAGGTATAAAAATTACCAAACTTTTGATTAAAAAACTTATCACACTAAGTTTTATAACAAAAAGCCAGTTTCTATTGGAAATATCATTCCATAAGTTACACAAAGTAAGGTAAATGATTGGTGAAGCCATTTAAATGGAAAATTAAATTTGGTATCAGAATAAAAGCAAGAACATGGATTTATACAAGTATAGTGTGTCATGTACGCGTGAGTAAATTTATTATTAAAGTTCCCCATCCATATATTTAAAGCTTTACTCTTGGAGTAGACCCTATTATTGATATGATCACCACACGTTGGCTTCATTTTCATTCACGGGATACAAAACGACCTACATGCCAATTAGTTTCAGTAAGGACTACCAAATGGACTGCAAGTGAGGAAAGTAATACGAAAATATTATTTTTTCATGGAAAAAACGGCCGACCTGTTTTTGTAACCAAGCCATTGAAATAAATTGTTTACTCAATCAGTTGCACTTGTTTTATTTCATCACATTTTTGTTCTTTCTTTTGCAAAATGAAGGAGTGAAAGTTAGTAAGAGAGATGAGAAAGTAAGAAAAAGCAATAAAGGTGCTTTGCTTGATAGTTTTTCAAGGCTCTTGTTGATAGCTTGTGCACTAGCAGTGTTAGTACTGTTTTTAAAATACATCTAGAATACTTTTTCTGTTTTTCTGTTAGACGTGTCGAATTTGAAGGCGACACTGTGACTTTTTATTACGCTTTTTTGCCAACATAGTTGTTCTTTTAATGGCCTCTTGGATACTCTTTATAATAGGGGAATTGGAATTTCTATTTTCTTCACATCAACATTCACATCTAACATTGACACTAATTCATTTTCCCCTTTTTCATTAGGTATTATTGCTTCTTGTATGTCTTATTGCAGAGAGACGACGACTTGGTTCAGTACTCGATTTTCATATTATCTTTTAAGTGACAATGAGATGTGTATTTATGTATTGTATGGGTCCTTCCCTACCACATGAGGACTTATATTATGTCTTAGGTACTTTATGCAATTTTCCTTGTGTCTATTTGTTGTTGGTAGGTACTATAGGCTTATGTTGTATATCGGGCTGCAGAGGGTACTTAACTTATGTAGACATGCATTCGTTGGTTTTTCTGTAGGTTAATGTTTTTTGTAGAGGAAGAAAGCTATTCAATTTTCAATACTATTACCAGAATAACTCGTTCTTCTAGGTTGATGCGTGCGTAGTACATTGTTGACTGAATGGTTTTTGCCATTGCATTACTGGACATGGAGTTTCAATTTGCAAAGAAAAACACAGAGAGAGAGATGTTACAACTTTTGGTTAGCGTCAGTTTGGATGAAATGGAGAATGGTACTTAATGATTCTATACTGCTGTTGTTTGTTAGAAAGGACAATGCAAAGTTTTACAACTTGGTTGATGGTTAAACCAAGTAAAATTACTTAGTTGAATTCATGGATAACCCTTTTTACGATATAATGGAGGTTGGGACTTGTACGTTTTAGTGTGGTGGTGTGTGTATGTGTATGTTCAATGGTAAAAGTAGTGGGACCCTTTCCAAAGGGTTTCATTTATTGGTGATTCCGAGTGCTGTTTGGTTTGCATTTATTTGCCTGGTTTACTTCCCCTTCCTCAGCATAAACATTTCAACCAACTATTACTCCCCAAAATGTTTCTGTGTCTTCTGAAATGTATTTCAGAACCGTTCTGGTCTCTCGAAAAATGACTCCGTCTGCGAACTTCGATGCGAATGTGAGTCTTTATGACTCAGACAGAATGAACAAAATAATTCTGTTGGAAGTGGTTTTACTTGCTTGGGAAATAGTATGCGTATTATTCTAGATTTTGTACAGGATGTACAAAGCAGCTTTGTCTAAAAGTCTAATGGAAATATTTTCCAGTCTGTATCTTTATTTTCTCATGTCAACCCTTTAGGTTATGCGTTGGATTTAACCAGAATCTAGACTTCTGAATCTAAATTATGTTACATTCAATGAGCATCCTTTTGTCGTAATGTTTGTCGTAATCCTTGGTATATAATATGGGTAGCCAGTAGTGGATAAGTTTTGAAATAAAAATGGGGTTTTACAACTAAAGTCCACCCAATGACAACGTGGCACCAGAGGTTAATGTCGAAGGTCAGTCTGGGCTCCAAGCAAGATGCAACAAATTTCTTCCGTTTAGATTTTTTTTTCTTTTAGTAAAATGAATAAATCCTGCTTCCATTTCTAAAAGCCTGCGGTGCATTTGGTGAGAAATGACTTTTACACCACAAACAAGAGTGCCTTGTTGGCTTATCGTGTTCTAAAAAGTTCTGAAGGAAATGCTTGCAAAAGTAAATAAGATAATTTAAATAAATTGTTTCTTTTGTTTCAGGTGATGCTTGTAATTCGACCAAATCTTCCAGTCGGAGCCAAGTACAAGTGTGTCTTTGGGTCAGCTCCTCCAATAGACGCTGAGCTAAAGCCCCATGGGCTAGAATGCAAGACTCCATCAGTAAACTACCGACCTGTGATACCAGAAGACCAAGACCATGTCCAAGTAGACCTGGCAGTTCGCTCTTCAGAGACCAACAAAGATTTCGTCAGTAGATCTTTCTACTATTATAACTGCTCTCGTCACACAAGATGCAGGTCGTGTGTCAAGTCTGCCTGGGGTTGCAGTTGGTGTGTATATGAAAATCGATGTGTTCATGACACTACAGTGTGTAATTCTTCCACCATCATCAGTGGGGAGAAAATAGGTCTACTCCACATGATGCATCAAGTAAGCCATTCCTTCAAATTATTATTATTACTATTATCGCCATCATCATTATTGCTGAATTCTAGTTTTCTGTGCTATAGGACGTAAAGTTATTATCGACATGGTATTAATATAACAAATGACATGTAGTAATACAATGAGTACACTTTGAAATAGTTGTGAATGAAGTTTGGGTAGTTAGTGAAAGTCGATAAAGCGATAGCCTCATATTTATCTTAAACTATCTATGCTATGGTCATTCCGTAAGAGCATTAGTTTGTAATGAACTTAGGCTCAAAACTGATGGAAGGAGTAATCGGGGAAGGAATGCTTTAATTCATCTCCTCTAAAACTAGGTCAATGATCATTAATAGCTTAATCAATACGTATTATGGTTGTTGTAGCGTAGTTAGTTCATCGTTTGTAGTGCTCTTATAAGAATGAATTCTTCTGACTCCCTTACCATAAATACTATTATCGAGCCTTGTAATGGTTATGGAATGGAGGTTTTATAGAAACAGTTGTTGGATATTTGAGAGTAGATTAATGAAGGATGCCTACTACAAGTGTACTCTCAACTACGAGCTATCTATTACTATTGTCTATATCCCACGATGTAATTTCAGAAGAAGCTTCACATTTTTAGGCTTTCACGCCTTCGTATTAATTTATCCTGCTTATTGAACCCACCTTTGTGATTTTTATTGTATTTTTCTTAAATTCTGTAAATTTGCGGCCCAACATTTGGGTAAAATTAGTAACGAATTTGAAATTCTAGATAAAATGTCTAATTCGATAGCACACTTTCCTTCCTGGTATTAAAGGTTATAAAATAATAACCTCTTGACAAATTTTAAATACAAAGTTTTGAATTTTGAATAAGATTAAATGGAAACCAAAGTACGGCCAGTTTTTTGTTTCAAAAATAATGTAATGACTGCAGGTGATATTTCTTTAAAAGTTTAGACGGGAGATCAAAATTACTTTAGAATACTCTTGATTTTCAAAGTTTATAATATTTACTAAGCCACCCGGGTTGAAACTTCGGGTAGGAATTGCAAATGTGAGTAAAGTAAGCTTATACCGGCTTTGGATTATAATATGCGTTTCAAGGAAGAAATAAATTTACACCTTATTTTGTTTAAGTTTCCTTGAGAATTCAAATAGATCTTTTATGCTAATGAGCGTTTATAGATTCTTTAGGACATGATGAAAGTGGAGAAGTTGATGATTTTGATGTTAGCTTAATGAAAATGGAGTCTCCCTGCTGAGAAATCAATTTAATAAAAGGGAAAAACAAGCGTTTTCTCCATCAAGAACACTATCAACTTATCACCCGCACAGCGTTGCATTACCCATGGCGTTTTATGCTACCTGGTGGGGTGTCAGTCTTTCTTCCTTCTTAAGATAAACTTCCTTTACTTTATCACAAAACCTCAACTAGCTAACTTACCAACAATCCTTATCAACGATACAGTATACATTTACCTAAATCCTTTTTCTATAGATACTTCTTTATTTTATTAATGATGCTTTGCGTCAGAGAAGAAAACAGCGAATTTCTTACAACAGTTCCTAGCTTATAAATTGAGTTATTCGAGGTACTGAGTTCTACTCCTACTATACTTATATACTTTACCCCTGGATGAATACCATTATTTCGTTGAGTTTATTGTGTAGAAAAGGAAAGCAGTATAAAGCAATTTAGGTAATTTTGGATGAAGTTACTTAAGGATAAATGATTACTTGGAAAGACAAGAAGTAAGATGAGTGAGTGGAAAGGTTAGGTCATAAAAGTGCAGGTATTTCATTGCGTAGATGAACCTGCCCTTGAATCCTTCTGAAACATTTTCCCCTTGTGATATAAGTACAATAATAAAACATTGAACGACCTTTCCTCATGCACTTTAAATGGCTTTACTACTACAACTGGTTAACAAAGATGGACAAGAATATCTAAAAAGGTTACTTCAATGCGTTATAAATGTTTATGTAGTAATGTGCATTTTGGTTATTTATGTAGTAGGATTATTTATTGAAATAATTTTTAAGAGTCATGTAACATGCTAGAATGAGTTGGTTTTGTTGCTACTGAGCTATGAATTGCATTCATCATAGTTCGTGATACTCTGCCAAGAATGTTTAATGATAATGTCTCATCATGACACAAAAAGTTCCTCTCTCATTCATTGATATTGTAATGATGCTGATGTCTTTATTTTAAAGCCGAGGGTTGCATGCATACAGGTCATATATGTGGTAGAGGGCTAGATGTATGAAGAGTTACCTCACGTACGTACGTTCGTACACGATGCAAGGGTGAATTGCAGGGGTCGTTTCTTGTAATATCGGAAGTGACAGGAATTATGCATGCGAAATAGCTTGTAACTGATCTTTGTTTTTGTTCCGTTATATATATATGTTATATTTATACGTGTAAAGCGATGATAAATGAAATGACTGATTGTCATCTCTTTGATAAAACAACTAACAATCATGTTCTATCAGACTAGTATTAGTGATAAAATCATATCACTCAAAATAGAGAGGCTCGTGTTTAATGAACTTTAGTTCCCTCTCCTGCTGATTGACCAACTGCCGACCGGCCTAATGCATGCGAGTTTATGTAAATGTTAATGTAGAATGACGGAGGATTTTGGTTCCTGGGCTGGTCCTTTCTAATGAACGTTAAACTAGAATTTTAAATAATGTATTGGTAAGTCTGAATTTTTCAATAACAATGGTATTGTTATTTTGCAGCTTATAGTTTTTTTCTAGACCGATGTTTTCAATCAAAAGCATTATTATTTACTCTGATTTTCAGATAACTTATCCGAATAGCTACAAGGATTTAGGGTACATTTGAGATAAGATGTGTCAATGTGTTGTAATATTATGGATTGTGTTGGGGTATGGGTCCTAGTGTTAAGATACTACAGTCGTTGGAATCGCTTTGTGATGAAAGAAGTCAGACATATTGACCCGGATGAACATGGTTCTCACATTAAGTGACCCTACCCTGTGAATTCAAGCGTATCTACCTTTCCCTTCCTTACTGAAACGATTTATAGGTAGAAATTGTTTTTTTTTTCAACATTCAATTCCAAAAAGGTTGGTGTGAACAGCGAATTTTAAGGGATTCAATCGCTCCAATTACTCACAAGATGATATGTTGTATATAGCCAATCGAATCTCTCCTACGTATTTGTTTTTTGAGGTTTCTGTAAGTTCCACCTTCAACATTACTGGAATGTGTGTATAAAAAGAAATGTCAAGTAGAATTGGCACATGAACGACATGACGTAGAATGACTGTTGGATACTGTGTTGTATTCCAAAAACTATCACGGCGTAAACCAAACCTATCTAAGACTGTAATGCACCAGGGTAATTCTATTTTGCATGACTTCGGAAATTACTAATTTTTTTCGAAAAAGTAGTCACTTCAACATCATATTTCGATTAAAGATTATTGCTTTCAGTTTTCTTACTCGATTTCTTCCACTTGAGCGTTGGAGCTGCTAAATAATTTACCAAAATGTCTATCAAAATATGTTAAAGGATTTAAACGCATATACCTTGGTCATATTTAGGAAGTCAAAGACAGTCTTATGGATTCGTTTTAACTAATAGTTGATTTGATTTGAACTTTTTGGATACGGACGACATGGTATTGATTGTCAAGGTTTGATATTTGCTATAGCTGGTCAATCAAGCATGAAGTGTATAAGTAGTTTTCGATTTTCTACTTACACTCTTACTTCAAATAAAGTATTATTTATTTATCTCATATTGGAGTTCAGCTCAAGAAATGAGCGTGTCATTATTATTCCCAGTAAGTTCAAGTAACAAAAGTAAGTCATAAAACCTTGACACTTTGGATTAGTGCAGTTAGAGAAAGTGATGGATATTTAAAGTAGGGTTAGCTAAGGTAATTGAATCGGTGGGCTCACAAGAACACTTATGAATGGAGAAAGTAAGGTCATTGCATGAAATAATGGATATTATGATGTTGATCGTTGATGTAACTGGATTTAAGGATATGATGGTGTGAAGTCGTTATTGGATTTTGGATGTCCTGCGGTGCTCCAAAAATGAAAGTACTCCCTATTGTTAAAAGTATTTTTAGTACGAGGGAATAAAGCAATAGAAGGGTTGCTGATCGTGAGGTCGATGGAAAGTGCATACATCTACTAACATATAAGTACATGTAGTTAGTAAAAGTGGTCTATATACAGTAGTTTGTGTGGGGTGTAAAATATGAGATGAGGCACTCGACGGAAGCCGAAATCAATACTTAAATTTGTGTTTGGTCCTATAACACTTGGAGATTTAAGACTTCCGCATGAGCTTGTCAAAACTAACACCTTGCATGACACATTGAGCTGCCCTCGGCACTTTCCTTCCATTCACTATCCAAGCCTGAAAATTGTGAGTTTGTGCATAATATTAGAGTTTGTGGACAAACCGAAACTCTATACTCAACCCTACACCGAAAGCCCGTGAAAGACCAATGGAGCTTGATCGTGTCATGAAATTCACCTTCACACATTATGCCCGCAGCCGGGAAACTTTGGCAATAATAAATTCGTATTCGTTTTTGAACTTTGAGAATATGAATATAAATAGGATTGCAATTGCCAGTTCAATGTAGACCGATATTCATAATTCGTGTAGGAGATATGTCAGTCTGGGTTCCCCGTAGTTCAAGGTGAATGTTCCTTTTAAATCTATATACAAATCTTGATTTTACTTACGTAGTTTGAATTAACGAGTTTAGTCTAGTGCAGATAAAACCCACTACTAACACAAGCATAAAATTTTCTTTCATTATACATCATTAAAGAAGGAGTTGCTAATTTTCTCTAAATAATTACTTTATTTCTGGGAAGCTAAAGTTAGATGCGGGTCTTCAGAGACAATTTTATTCAATGAAAAGGAAACTAATTGTAGAGTTTTGACAACCTTCCACACCACCGCTACGACATGTTCATGTTGCACCGTAGGTGGTGGTGTGTAATAATAAGGTAATGTTGAGCATGTAATATAATATAAGGAATGTGACCAAGTAGAATTTTTATTTCGTATGAAGTAAAACCTAGATGCATGAATGCATGCATATTTCAACCTCAAGTTAATCCATATCCTTGCAAGGACACGAAAACACGACAGGAAACTTTTACATCTATCTACTTATGCATAGATAGAAGAGTTTGGAGGAAAGTGAAAGTTTGTCTGGAAGATATGATATTTTTGCTTTTGAACACCGTTACTAGCTCAGTGGTTGAGTTGAGATCACTAGTTTCAAAGAATTGTACAAAACTTTTCGTCAAGAGTGAGAAAGTGAGAGTCAATGTTGAGAATGTGCATCTAATCTGAATAGCTTGGTGTTGGGTTGGGACTTCGTTTGATACTCATGTATTTTTTATTTCAACTCACGTCATGCCATATATCTATCTAATCGAAAGAGTAAAAATAGAAAAGCTTACCAAAAACACCTATTTGAATACGCAAAGATTCCGGTATAAAAGACGATTGCATTTTTTATGAAGCTCCTTTTCTGACTGAACTGACACTGAGAATGCATTGTGATTGTATGCATATAATGTGTGTGTGTGTGGAAGTCTACAAAGAATATCTCGTCTTAGCTTTCACTACCACTTTCACACACTTACGAGATGAAAATGGATACTGTTATTGCATATAGGATTCATACACATGGACGATGTACAAGAGAGGAAAACGAAGGACGATGTACAAGAGAGGAAAACGAAGGAAGCAAGGCTATCGGTACAATGCAACTACAGACCTACGTAATTTCTCTCCAATGTCTCCAGTAGTAGTTTCTTTCTAGAATGGGCTATCTACGAAGGTATCAGTTGTCAGTGTAACGACACATAGGGATAATAACATAGCTTTTACTTTCATTTTCCTAGTCTGACATCACCTTGGATAATGCATTGGGATGTGGTGTAAGTATGCGATGCAATGCGTGCCAATGCCAAACATCACGTAAGATAACATATATAACAGGGTAACTAAACTATTTGCCGTCGTCAAGGATCAAGGATGAAGGGAGAGAGGAAACTATCAAATTGAATGCAAAAATTTGATGGTTCTGCATTTTTTTTCAATGTCACCCTCGGCTTTCCTAGCCCTAGTCTGCTGCTTTGCTTTCGTCCTCTTCCTTCATGTTCATCTCATCTCATGGTGGTTGATCTGGAATGGGTGTGTAAAATCTCATGTGTATGAACTGAGAATACGCATAGTTACGCACTTTTACTTGATTGAAATTCAAGCTGGTTTGCCTTTGCTTACCCGAGTGATAAAGTTGAAGGGAAATGTTGGGATGCTTAGTTCACTTCATTCACTTTTCGGATACTTCACAAGGATCATCAAGGGTCAAAGTCATGCTACTTATTCATAGTCTACAGTCTGGTGCATTCTGAGTGCTTTTTTTGATTGATCGTAGCACTACTGTTTATTTTTGTTAGGATGAACCTGAACTACTGTGAAACAACTTCTTAATCTAATTATATTATTTTGGCTCAAATGACGGCAAATAACTAGTAAACATCACCTTTATAATGGTATTTTTGCTCTTGCGGCAACAACAAATACAATTTTTGAATGCATTCCATATTCTAATTGCTATACTAAGATTTCAGATATGCACGAAGTAGCAGAATGAATTAAAAAAATATTCATTGTTTGAAGTTCTGTTTAAAAATAAGTTGAAGAAATGCAATAAAAGAAATTTCAATGTAAATAAAAAAAAGAGTAAATGAAATCTGCTGAGAGGAGTAAGTCTTGTATCTTCCCTTTTCCTACCTACTTCGTACTTTCTCTAGCTTTCTGTATGCATGTGCTTTTATCTATTTGCACTCCGATGCAACTTCTTGCAACATATAAAATTGTTGTACTTATACTGGTAGCAGCAGTACCTGTTGTCATTTATTAACAATGGTATTTGTCAGCTCTAGCAGATAATTTCATCCATCCAACCATCCCCTCTTGTCATGAGTGAAAGTATTCTGAGCTACAGAGAGAGGAGTAAAATCGCCTTGTTACAAATATAATATGAATAAAATGAGGTTTTGTACCTTGAATAATGGCAACTCGTGACATTTCTCTTTTTTGGCAAAAGCATCAACATCATTTCCATTCCTTATTTAGTATATCGCCTTGTTGCTGGAAATTTTAGAATCATGCAGCTCAGTATTGTTGCTCCTTGACGAAATTTCTGTGGAACTTTCTCTCTAGCTGTTTTATATGTAAGTGCACGTAGCAATAATATATTACTTCCTGGGTATAATTCCCATTCAATTATATTCAGTAGATGTGGTAACCTTTTTCCAAGTAATGGTTGTGTACTCAGTTAAGGATGAATGTAGTTACATGTACACATCATTTCCGAGTCTGTGCATATTGCATTATATATTAGAAATAGATAGCTCCAGGCACCACCATCACCACTCTTACCGTTACTCAGTGAGTGTCCTATGCTACTATAGTGAGGTGAGATTGAGTCTCATGGAAGATGGGAATATGTCATGATGTGTCGTAATGTGATGAAATGAGATATTTTATTAAATGAGACTCTTCTACTCATCCTGCAGGTACAAAAACAAAATTCATCTTTTAACAAATGCAACTTAATTCGACGAGGAGACTTGTGTGGATGCACGTTGTATTGTGATTTGATCTGATGAGTTCTTCTACATAAATCTTCCTTGAAAGTTTATTTTGCTACAACATTCTCCCATTGAGCAGTGCAGTGGTAGAAAGTTAAAACAAAATTAATCCTCAAAGAAAAGAGTAGCTCTACTATTTTCTTTGAGGGTTTATTTTGTTGAAATGGACTCTTATTGTTATGTCTCTGTCGTAGGCATTCATATGCTCTTTTTACGTAAATTACATGACTCAGAAATTATTCATTGTTAGTATCACCTTATGGTGAATGAAAGTCAGAAGTTTATTATGGAGAAACATTTATTTATGCATATTCTGTACGTTAAGGGTATTGGTATTTATTGAGAAATCGATAAGGCAGATTATACACCCCTAACCCATTGCTGTTCTTTGGTATTTAAAATGCCTCCCAAACCAATTTATTTAGCAAAGCAAATTAATTAATTTCCTTAGCCATATTAATAATTCATCAATTAAATTGGAAACTCGATACAGAGAACGATAATAATTAAAAAGCACATTTTCTTTATATTTCGTCACAATGACTCCGATATTCATGGCTTCACTTTAAAAAAGTCAAATATATAATTTCAAAGTAATATTATTTAAAATAAGAAGCTTCTATCCCTTTAGTCTTTTGCGCCCACTCAGCCATCACACCACTCTGTCATGTTATGATCAAGATAGAATAAAACAGAAAATAGCAAAACAGGAGTAGAATGAAGATAGGGTGAAGCAATAAAGTAATTATTTTTACAAGCCGAATGGTAAAGTGGAAACATGAGAGATTTGAACATTGTTTTATTATAGAAATAGTATGCAGTCTTGCATAAGTACTCTTTATATTGTATTAAAAGAGAAAGAGCTTGAAGCATTTCATTATTATATTTTACTTCTTCTATTTGGAAAACCCTCAGTATTATTACATTCGTCTATTTCATCCTCCTCGTTGATCCTAATCTTACCATTCTTTTGTTCCATAGTTAATGTTAATAATGCATTTTACAATTTCATTCATCACACTATTCGTCCCTGAAAGTTGCTTCTTTTATGACATTTGCCATGTAACAGGCTCTTTTCCATCTTCCATTTCGAACCATACTTGACTTTTATCCACCTACCACTTTTTTATTAATTTTTTGAAGGAAAGTGTTGTTGGTTTGTTAGAGCTTAGATGATCTTCTTTCTTCTTTAGATTGATACCGGCCCTTCTTGGTTTAATACAATTCTGAAGCATAGAATCACTAGGGTGTTGTTCTGTATTATTTTCTTTGCATCTAGGAGGGATGAATGAGATTAGATTCGGATGGAAATAGTTCAATATGCTTAAGTTATTTAATTGTTTGAATTTGTCATTTAAGTGATGTATGCTAGCTTGTGTATCCCCTTAAGGGTTAATATATATTGGTTTTTAGCATCGTCAGCTTAAAAATTTATTTATTACTATTCAATTCGTTGGTCAATGGTTTCTTGCGTGTAATACTTACACCATTTGATTTTAAACTTCCCCTTGCCCTATTCTTCTTCCGTCAGTCATTTATAGTAAAAAGAGGAATGGAGATGAAATGAAGTGGAAAAATCCGTTTAAAAAGCACCATGAATAAATATACTTGGAACAAAGAGGGGTTAAACTTTGGTTGTTTTTGATAAAATCTTTTTAAGCCATGAAATTCAAGCTTTAGATATAAGCATCATTTAGACTAGTTTGTAGCATATACATTCGCTATTTTTCGTTAGTACAAAGTGTCTATTAAGTATGGGTTATGAAATGTTTCTGTTTGTTCGGTATAATTTAAAAGCTGCTGGTGAATTTTGTCAAAACGATACACAAATAGCTGATCTTTGTGTCTGTGATATTAGTTTCATTAAAATGTAATCGCATCAAGGCAAAGACGGGTGGGCTTAAGTTTAAACTCATTGTTAGCAAAAAGATTGATCTGAGTTGATGTTCGTTCACGGTTAACCTAATGTTCAATTTAGCTCTAAATTGCGTATACTTCAATCACTTTAATGCTTTCTGATTGACTAGCTATTTACAAATAACTTATTTCTCATTTAATAATCCATGTATTAAAAAGTACACAGACTTACTCGACTTTAACTTTGAACCTTGTAATCCTTTTAACTTTAAGCACATATACGTTTCTTGCGTTATTTACCGATTTACCGATGTTAGAATTAAAAATAGGGCAAAAACTATTCTTAATGATGTACAAATTCTGGTTTTGCTCGTTAGATAAACACTAAAAAACATGTTTAATTGTTTTGCAGAATCCAGCTCAAATGGCAACCCACGGATCCGGATTTTGTCCTCGATTTCGCACTCCAAATGAGCCCCTTCTAATGGCAAACAACGTGGCAAAACGAATGCGTCTTGAAGTGGAAAACTTACCACGACAGGTGAGTCTTCACTTGACATTTTTTAATTTGTTTTCTCTTCTACATCAGTGAAAAAACTAATCATAGTATTTGGAACTTTCATTTCGAAACTACTTCAAAACTTCTCCAAACAGAGTATTTTAACCCAACTCCAATTACATCTCAAAAGAAAAATTAAGTAATACCAAAAGCATCTTGCCCCATAATAATACGCCAAACTTATAATAGTGTTCATTTCCAAACTAACGCTTCATACAAGATATAAATTATTTTTCATATAAAATATTGCAGCCTTTGTGAGATATTTCAGTCACAAAAAGTAAAAGTGTAGAAAGCTTCCATACCATATCATATTAAGGCTTCTTCGTATGATAGCAGAAAAATAAAAATGCATTTGTCGAGTCTTACCCACCAATTTTTATTCTCAGTCATCCTCATCCCCATACTCAGCAACCTTTCACCAATTCCTTTTGTTTCATCGAACAGGAAGAAAGAAGTATTTTCTTCTTATCAGATTCTCATCCATCCATCAGGCTCTGAAAAGTCTCTCCCTTTCTTTCTACACTTACTTCCCTACCTCCCAATATAGAAAAAAAGAAGCATGTAGGGACTTTCTTTCTTCATACGTTTCGGAGGATATTGGTGATCTCATGGTCGCATCTGTGGATTTGAATCCTCTAGCTCTCTCTTTCCACACTCTAAGTTCTCCACAATTTTACTACCTAAGAAAAGTAAAGAAACTACGCAAGGAGATTCGTACACGTTTAAATCGAAGCTTGAGACCTAAACCGTTATATTATTACTGGTTGGGTAGTAAAGTCAGGGTAATAGTTGCTGGCATCTGTGGAAGATCTCCTTTTAATTTTCGAAAGAATGCAAGGAACAAGACTTTGTGGGAATATCAAAGATTTCTTTGCCTGATTTGAGCCCTTGTCGATTGTCGACTGCTTTCTTGCCTACTTATTTTTTACTGAAATTCCCTTTTGCGATCTGATCAGGGTAGATTTGTTACGTATCATCGTTCACGATATTGGATAATGCCGTAAAATACACGGCTTTCTGGAACGTGTAACGCGTCCCTATATATTCTAGATATTATAAAGATTTTTACCATCTCCAAAGTCTTATTCTTAAGAGATGATGGTTCTGAAGTAGCAATTTTCTTGGGTAAATGCGTCCCTATAGACTCGAGGATGTTATGTGTGTTCACTGATAGTGAGTTGAGTTGATGAGATTACAAGTAGTCAAATCCAATTGATTGGATCTGATTAAAGAGTCGTAAACTCGTAAACATATCAAAGAGATAAATTAAATACTCTTGGAGAACAATTGTTCCAAGATTTAAGCTTATTCCTACAATTTTTTTAACACTTTTTTTCAGGCAAGCCACGCAGACGTGCACTGCATAATTGCTATTGAAGAATCAACGGTAAAAGTACCAGCACGAATTGAAGCTGGACGATTTGTTGTCTGTGACGAAACTACGGTAAGTTCATCGTTCCTTCAGCATCTTTTTACAACCGATTTCCTATGTGATAAACATGTCTTATAGTTTTTGGAAATTAAAACTCCCTTTCTATCCTTCATTTGAAGCCCTACAGTATTAAAGTTTAAAGGAAACACGTTTTACTGCTCCGTTTCAGTTTTTTTAGGATTTAAATATTGAGTGGAAGCCATAGGGGAATTATTAGGTGTACATTTTTATATTTATTTTAAACGACCCCATGTAGGGCGATTTTTAGTGAGAGAAATCGGTTCACGTCATGTCACGCTTCACACTTTCTTCCACGACATTTACCACTCATAAAAATATAGTGGAAAATTATTAGATTCGTTCATTCAATCCTTAGCTTACCCTTACCCTCTCCTCTCTCATTTTCACTTAAATTATTACTATATACTACATAATAAGTTATGTTCACTAATACCTTACTTTTCTATGTATTCCTGAAACCAAGACATCTTTGGATATTGAAAGATAATATGAGACATTTACACTCACGGTTGTAAATGTTTTATCACTTGCTTTAAATGTTTACTCACTTTGACCTAACTTCTGAACTAGCACGTTTGACTCAATTATGGAAGCTTTAATACCCCGGGGGTGAATGCTTTTCTCGTGTTGTGTAAAAAAAATCGTATAATATGTATCCTTAAACTTTTATGCAAATAGCAAGCCATATGGCTTCTTGTGTCATTGCTCGCATTTAAAACCTTTAATATCCGTGTTTCATGAAGACATGTATGCGTGGAAACGATGAGGATAATGTTTGATTTTATTTATTGATTTTTGAAACAGCTTGCATACAAGGCTCAACAAGGAGAGTATCAAGGGACTGTAACAGTGATCTGGAAACAGAATCATCATTTGGACACGATGAACTTTACCCTGTACAAATGTGAGATTCTGGGCTCCCACCGAGGTCATCCAGACTGCTCCTTGTGTGTCACACCCAGTAATGCCAAATACAAATGCACGTGGTGTGGGGAAACGTGCACTTTTCGTGAGACTTGTCTCAAATCACCAGTTTCCAAATGCCCTAAGCCTCGAATTGATGTGGTGAGTTTATTATTTCTGTCTTTATCAAGCACTTGCTTCTTCCAGTTTGCTTAAAATTAGTTTCATCCAAATTTGGTTGATCCTGGACAGAAGAATATGCATTTTTGAGTCATTCTTCTATAGACTTGGATTGTAAAGTACATTTTGATTCTTGAAGATTACTTAGACCTCTTTCGTACTGACATTACATTATATTATATTCGAATAAGAGTTTAAAATCTTTAGTATTCATTCTGTCTGCAATCAAAAGCTGCCCTGGTGGCTAATGGGTTTCATCAATTTCACTATCGAGCGTAAAGTGAAGTGGATCGCTGGTTTGGTTTCATGCAATCACCTGTGTGGGACCTATGTGGATTTCACATTATGTTTCAACGATCTGTTCCATAAGTCAATAATTTACTCATTTCCATATTAGGGAATGCAGTCTAATGAAGCTTTTTATTATTGTACCCTATTACATCTTATTCATGGGGTTTAAAACATTTTCACTAACTCAATAAGGTCAGATAAGACTATATGATACAATATTGGATGGATCAAATACTTATCCATTGCTCCGGAAAACAATGTAGAGACTTTTTGTTTCGTAATTTTCAAATAAAATTCGGTTTCAGCAGGTGTCAGTTTGAAGGAAAATGTATTTTTATGTTCATTACCTTAATAATACTTATTCATGCATAACGAACATGAAGAATACATTCATCTTTTATAGGAGACTGGACCACAAAAAGCCTCCCTGTATTTAAAAAATGTATAGAATGGACACATTGTACATTTGTTTGTACACTTTCTAAGGATGATTAGTATTCCAACCGTGTAGAAGTAGGACTGAGAGTGTGGTTGTAAAAGTAGTAAAAGAAGTAACCCCTTGGGTCTGTGTGAGGGAAGATAAGCTAAAAAAACATTTCATTTTTTTGAGCAAGGGTTGCCTTCTAGTAAATACCTGCTACGTGGTACATTTCTCTGAGTATTTGATTCACATTTCTTACAAACTACATCATCCACCTACTCCTCTTCAGTATAAGTTTTGCCAATGCTGAACATTTTCCATGATTTCTCATTTTCTTCCTCTAATTTATTCATAGCTTATTTTACTTCCAATATTAAATTGTAATTATAAACTTTAAATCATGTATTTTTAAAATGGCACATCAAACTCTTCTCCTATCCTAAATAGTTAATCTATCTTTCTCTCATTCAAAATTTCAATAAGTACTCGTATTGAATAGATAAATAAAAACTCCGAATTCACGACGTCATGACTCAAGAAAAGAAGCTAGATTACTTGTGGTTGTGATGTTCAATTTTTTTGTCCGACCTGTTGTCAGCCTGTCAATCACTCAGTAACAAAGTCGAGACATGAATACCAACAATGATCAATTCTGTGATCGTCATGAATAGTCGGTCGGGAAGATCGATATGGCATAGAAGATGGAAATAATGGAAGACTCATCTAGAGTGTACAAAACCAAGATTATCAATCTCTAACCATCAGATTGGCTCAGGTCCACCACATTTTCTCTGTTTATACTAATACAATGAGTATCAGGTAGTTAGTTTCAGGCGTTAAGTCAAGGGTTGATCATTGATGATGGAGTGATATCAAGCTCGCTTATATAACTTAAGTCGGAGACCACGAATGAGAGTAGAGGCTCTGACTTGTAGTTTTACCTTGCATGAAGGAGTTCGTGTCAAGAGTTATTAAGTGGCAGTTCGTTAATCTTCGCTCTGAATTGACTCACACAATTTCTCAGTCGAATCCGCCTGTCTAACAACATTACCCTCACCATCACCATCGCATAATTTGTTCTAGTTAAGAGTATTAAATACAAAGCCACTAACCAACTAGACTCATCTATACCTTGTCAATCTTCTAGACTGATTCTTCATGATTTTTTCTTCTTCTGGTTGAGACCCTTATTCATCTTACCGTATTCCTACTCATGACAAGGGAGATGATAGAGATATGGTTGTTTATTTAATATTTGTATCATCGTATAGTGTAATGGACACTCTAGGTAGAATTTGTGTGTTCAACAGAGTAATGCAAAATATATACTTATTTTCATTGCCAATCACAAGTCAAGTAAAGAATGAATCAAAGCATAAGAAACCCAAAGAAAAATGATTGAGTATCACGAGTCAAATTAACTTCGTAGATGGATGCATTCTGGAGAAGAAAAGATACATTTGAATCTACCCATTCACTTCAATGACGTGACATTGTTAGTCGATGAATTTACATTTATTTAGATGCAAATAGCAAGTCAAGTGTGCACAAGTACTAAGAGTAGTCAAGGATGCCCATATTATTAAAAAGATTCACTAGAAGCTCAGCTAAGAGAACCTTGAAGCGAAGACATTAAAAGAAATTCTTGAGTAAAAGAATGATGTCAAATAAAAAAAATATACTGTCCCTGAATGCAATAATAATGCAAAAAATGATAGAAGTGCAGCAGTTACAAATTGAAGTTCAGAAAGATGATGACTGTTTTATGTTGTTGGTTGTGAACTGAAGTTCCATAATACTTTTAGACATTCATGTCATTTCGTATACGCGTTCTACTTGGGGATATTTTAATAAAATTTCAAAACTAACTATTGGAGAAGAACTTAGCATTAGTTCTAGGCTGAAATGTATTACATTATTATGAGTGATTGTATTTCGTTGGCTCTTACTCCGATTTTTACTACTCTCTCGGGTTTTCCTCTTGGAAATTGGCAAAAAATCTTGATGGAATCAAATTCCTGTAGAAAGTAAAAAGTCTAGTTGGTTCTTTTAAGTTGTGTGAGTATATCTTGTTCTTATTGTATACTCGGCTTTCTCTGAATGTTTATAAGGACATGTAAAACGTGGTAGCTGGAATAGTTTCTTCTCTAGAAGCATTTATGCATTAAAACTACTAGAATTGCTGGAAGAAGATGTACTTATTTGTGTTCAAAATATTGGGAAATGATATGTTCTTGTTGGAAGTAGTAGAGCCATCCAAGTCATGTTGAGTTATTCAACTGGCCCATAAAATTTCTCCTTTTATTTCCTCTTTTCTCTCTAAGGGCTGAAATGTTGTTGGTTCTGGATCGGGTCTCTTCTGAGTAGGATGGAAATAAAGTTTCTTGAAAGTTAGTAGTGGAAAAGTCACCAGAAAGAGTTGAATTGATCTTGGTGCAGTTGCCTATGAAAAATATGTGCATTTAGATAGGTGGAACATGTCATGTTGTTTATATATAAATGTTATATATAGCTCAGTAAATGTAGTCCGTGTTCGTTCTAGATTGCTTAGAGTCAGACTCATACTAGATGATTCTTAAGGGTAAGATTTGGTCAAATGATATGAAGGATTTATTATGACGGCATCTTTTTTGCCAACTCCTACAGAAAATTGCATGAAAATGGTTCCCTAGTTTTACTTCCTAGGTTTTACCCATTTATACACACCATGCAACTAGATAGTCAGAAAGAAAGGTATCGATAGGTTAGTTACTCAATCTCATCACAAATTCACAAAAGAATTAACTGTATTTCTTAACTTGCACTAGACTCACATGCTTAAGCTGTCTCAATTGTAAGGTACTATCAGTTTACAGCGTTGAAGTGGGCAATATGTTGCGAGTTGTTGTTCAGCTTCAAAGCTGAGATTAAGAGAATATATGAGCCTTGCAAATTAACCAGTCTAAATCTTCCTACCTCGTTCGATGCAAACTATGCTCACAAGAGCTCGTTTACATTTATGAGGTATAAACATAATAAATAAAACGCTGAAGAAAATGGGATTGATACCGGAACAGATCGAAACGGGGATGATTGATAAGTCAATTACTATTATTGATAGAGAAGGAAAAAGAAAAGGAAAATAATTCTTTACTTAGCTAAGAAGAGGTTCATTGTTGGCCTTCTTCTCGAAGTGCATATTACCTTTATACACCCGTTATCCCGTGTGTTATTGGCATGAAGGGATTGTTTAATAGGTAAGTTGGATGTAGTATTGTGGACGATGGTGGTGGCAGTAGTGGTGGTGGGTGAAGACTTTGATAGATAATGATAATAGAACGGGAAACAAATAATGAAAAAGACGGTTCTGGGTCCGGCTGCTTTCTCTCGCTTTCTTTCTTCTCTTCTCTATCTTAAAAGGACTAAGAAGAAGGGGCTATAAAAACCTTAAGTTTTCCAATTCACTAAATGCATTTGTCTTTCACTAGTTTTGTATGTGTGCGTGTTTGCCACAGATAGATAGATAGATATAAAGTGCACTGCTGAACACAATCAATGATTATCAGTAATAGCATACGGGCAAGGAAAAAGCTTAGTTCATCTACACAGTGGATACAAAACCCCACGCATCCTTCTTTATCTTCTTCAAAGATGCCTGAACATTAAGTAAAATGTGGTTCTTAGGACTTTTTCCTACTTTCACTCACCATGCTCAGATTCACCACACCACTTGCAGTTCCACCAATGACTGCATACACATTTAAGGTCTAGCCATCCAAACCCTAGTTGTCTCTATTGAATTGGAGTAAAGATAAAGGAAGAAAGTGAAAAGATTAAATGGGGAAAACCTTTGAGCAGAGTTTCTTGAAAAGCCAGTCAAGGGAAACCAAAGTAAATGAAGAAAAAGAAGAAAGAGGCTGAGCTTTGCTGTGTGTGTGTGTGTGTGTGTTACTCAATGAATTGAATCGGTTGGATGCTACTTGGGTTGTGGTGGTATTTGTTGTTTGTGGTGGTGATGATAATGATGATGATGGTGGTGGTAGTAGTTGTAGTAGCAGATGAATGAATGCTATTGACATTAGATGCAGTGATTTAGATGAGACTCTTCAGAAATAAAAGAGAAATCAGCCAAATCGAGCCAACAAGAGTAAGTCAAAAGACCAGACTAGAAAAATCATCCCTAACCAAGTGATGTGATTCAACCTGCAGTGCAAGCATAAAACACCATGAGTAGTTTACACATGATGACTTAAGAGAGTGAAAGCAGTCACACCACAAATGTACTTTCTTGGAGGAAAACCATACGACTTAACTACTCTGGATTCTTAGAAGCCATATGCTTATTAGTGGAATACATGAAACTATTTTGAAAAGGATCTAGAGATGAGAGAATGATGATGATGATTAGGTTGTGTTATCTTGCTTTGCTCTGTTGTGGCTGATAATGATGATGGCGATGATGATGGGATGCGATCAAGAAAATAAATAAGAGAAAGATAACCTTCAATAGTCAGTTGTAGCTATGGTTCTTATATTATTGTAAGTTGTGATATGTCTTTCCATATACGTTGCTCAAACTTTCGTCGTATTGCTTTTATAAGAGTTTTAACAAAAAGCTACGTTCTGAAAGCTTCTTCCATTTAGAATCGGAAAGTGTCTCAAGGGAGTATTTGAATCAAAGGTCTGTTTGATACCTTGCATGCTTTTCTTTTGAAATAATAAAGGTTCTTGAGATGTGAAAACGTATCAAGTCATGAAAGCCTATAATGACACAAAAATACATATGAAACTACTTGCGGTGTTAGTTTTGGGCTATTCCTTCCAAGAGCATTGTGTATCGAGTATCGAAAGAGTATTCAGTTAGATGAGAGAATCAAGTGGGGCGACCACTTGGACAGGGCTTGAAGAAATAGTAGAATTGTTAGAATAAAGAAACGATATGACATTTGAACATTAAGAAGCTATTATGACCTCTATTGTGGCATACACTTGCACATTTCGTATTCTATCAGGCAAATGGCAAGCCATGAAAAGAAAGCAATAAGGACCTTACTTAAAACCATAGTGTACTTTGATTTGGTTATGCACCTTTCTTTACGTCCTTAGAACATTTCTTTATTACTTGTAATGTAATAGAAATGCGTGGGAAGAGTGAGGTAATTTATCTAATGAATTATCAGAGATTCATGATACTTGCACCACCATTTCCGCTATATACCTTTGTAGCAAAGCAGAGTTTCTTTGTATATCTGGTTTTTATCTTATTTTTAGTCAACGAGAAGTATTATTCTTTACTCACTTCACCTTGAGTTTCACTTATCAGTGCAATTTTCCCTTTCGGTTGGGTAGTCAATGGCAGTGATAGGTTACATTCGAATCTAGCATGGTGGCCTTGTTTGGGCTTAATGAGATGTTCACATGTCCATGTCCATCAGTCCATTATTTCCTTTCACTTCTCACCAACCTTTAATGCGTGATCAGCTCGAAATTAATTTACACTGGCGAGATTTTGACCGGTTGAAAAATTACTTTGGGTTTGATTTACTCTTACATGTTTAGTACACTTCTTATAGAACATGTGCCTGAGTTTGTATACTGTTTATTGTCACAGTCTTATCCCACACAACACGTGTGTGGTTCAAAATGTTGGACTACGTTCGTGTAAATCTAGTTACTTCAATCTATAGTATTTCCTTATTAGGCGATTTCGAAGTGACAGAAATGTTCTGTATAGGTCTATTATTGTTATTGCTATCCTATAGTTTTCAATCTTAGATGACTAGTTCATACCACACTTGGGGTTAGTATTAAGCCATGGACGTTTACAGAATTACAGAGAGACCAAGCTGAACAATTGAATAGAGGAATAATGACAGTCCATTTATTTGCACTTGTCTTTATTTCCCTTCATGCTATTTATCCCCCTGTTTCTACTTGTCAAGGACGGATTGTTCGTAGAATCTTTGTGAAAGAGGCCGAAATTACGTATCGAAGCGAGGGTGGGTGGAATACTCTAACTAACTAACTAACTGTCTCTCTAAGACTAACTAACTACAACTCTACAGCTTGGATTTTACGAAGGCATTCATTCATTTTATTCATTCATACCCAAACAGAGTTAAGAATAAGAGAAAATGGCAAAGGGGAATCTTGCTTTTCTTCTTCCTGAACTTATTATCTATTTTATTATTAGGTATGAAAGAATTCTTCTTGAGACTTGGATTTTGAGAGTTGAGAGGACGGGGATATTTAACAAGAGTTTTCAATAATAATGATGATAATAATAATAAGCCAAGTGCATGATAAGTAGTTAGACATCTTATATTAGTGGTGTGTATTTTTCGTGTTATAATATTGAAGTTGGCACTCCATTGAATTATATCATCATCATTCTTGGCTCTTTCTCTTCTACAAGATAGATACACTCATTCCTTGCCTTCTCTCATTACGAGTTCACTTTTATTTATTACTGAAGTTGACAGCTCTCCCCTCAATTTCGACTCACATAGCCACAAAGAGTCTAACTCATTGTGAGTAATAAGTAGTAGTAGCTTTGAAAGTTTTAGTGGTGTATATCCCAAATCGAAAACTATAACACGTTTTATGACTAACTAAACCATAGGCAAGCAGGAAGGATAACTAGATCGACCAATCTTTTGTGAAAAATTCACACCCGGCTGGGGAAATTGCTACTGGGTATTATATATTATACCACTACTAATACAAATACTTTCTTCTGGCAGCCCTGAGCTGAAATTAGTTCTTGGGTAAAATTAGATATGATTAGCTGGCATCGTGTAATTGCTTTGGTACAAGCATTGATTAAAACTCCAGAGTGGTAGAGTGGGCTGAGTATGTGGGCAGATTGGAGAATTCTTACAAGTCAAGTCCTATTTCAAATTAGTCAATTTATTCTCCCCTGGTGATAAACGCCTTCATTTGCCTTATATTGATTACCTAGTTAGCTTTGCCACCATGTGTTTACTAGCTGCAGTTTGGAATATGTGTAAATTTTTTAATGCAAAGTTAGCATTGAAATGGAACAATTAATTTGTTTTAGAAGCATTTCAACTGATGAGAAAAGATTTTAGTCATGCACGTCATTGCAGCATGGCACATGGAAGCAATGTATTTTAAGATTTATTTTATTCCTTTGAATAATTCAATTGACACCAATTCTCATCTATAATTATTTCCTAAATTAGATGAAGCAGGTAAAAATGAAATGTTGGCCAACGATGCGACTAGGAATTAAATTTTTGAACAAGTTGCGTTGGCGTTGGTGTCAATAGGCTTTAGAATTATTGAAGCGTCTTCTTAAAAATGAATGCACCGGGTTAAGCTGTAATTTTGTATTTCTACCTCAAAGGGAATACAAAGGAGTGTAGTGAGTTTGTGACATTTGCTTGTATTTTATGCAAAATAATGGAAAGAAGTAAGAAAGCTTTATTTCTTTCCTCAGAAGAGAAGAATGATTCAAGCGAGAGGTAATGTATGTATTCAATCTGTGTATAATGTGGATCTCTAGAAAATTTAAAATAGAATCCAGACTACAGTGAGCAAACTCCATGCATGTATGCTTTCATTTTGCATATAAAAAGTACACATCTTTTAAAACGCCTGTATAGCTCGTTGAGATAAGTTCAGTTCAATAAACTTTCAAAAGATGAGTTATGAAAAGTAGGAATAAGAATGCAATGAAGGAGTGTTTTGTACAAAACCCAGCTCACTTTTCTAAGATTGGAAACTTGAAAAAGTAGAAATGACGAAATGGATGACGACTTTGCTGATATTATGTTGTGCTACGCTTTGATATCGTTACCCTTTATCTCTTAGATAGAGACTTAAATATGCGGAGTTTTTGGGCTTAAAGACACATCCGATCTTTTAATGGATGAATCTCTGTATTTGTTTCACTTATCTTATTTTTCGTAACATGATCTCTTTCTAGTTATAGGTGTTCGTGTTGTATATCAGTGACAAATATTAGTTGTGTTGTTCGTTTTAAAGAGAAAGTAGACGACATTGCTTTTAAGGGAAATAGTGATTTTTTGGCTTGAAAGCTGTGCTGAGTTTGAGGTGTGATGTAGCACCACATCAAGGAAATTGCTTTGGTCGACCCTGCTCCTAGAGTAGCACACAAGGTTTCATTTCCTATTCACAAGAATAAGGTCACATTCATGTTCAGTTGGACAGCTTCACTCAAGATTTCTTTAGAAACTGTGTGTTCAGAAGAGTAGTTGTTTGGCTGTAGTGAAACTGACTAGTTGACTTTTAAGAGTCAGGATGGAAACGATTTACATCAGATTAGGTAGATGTGGATTGAAATATTCTCTAGCATGAATGATAATAAACTCAAGGGCAATGCTTGGTGAAGACATTGACTGACAAACTCTTGGTATGCGTAACTTTAGAATTTCCGGGTTCACTGTTGGTGAAAACTAATTTCTTGTATTCAAGAAAACAAGATGATTCCCATGCCTCTGAGAGTCTTGACCGACATATTCACATCCATTTCAGAGTCAAAGTCAAACTGTCAGATTCAAAATCAGTTGTCGATTTAAACGTATTTTTTGAGAAAGCACAATATTATTGTAATGTGCTTAAAACGACAACGATTCGTTTACTATTCCTGCTCTGTCATATACAAAAAAGCAATTCAGCTTGCTTTTTGCAAAATATTTACCACATTGAAAAAACATTTTATGCAATTCTATCATGTCGGTTTCATTCTAACATGGTATTTTTTAGGAATAATCATTCCTAGTGTGATATGAGCGATATATATTTGTGCATGGATGAGCTATTGTGTATGGAATGGAAAGGAAAGCAGTAGGTGAAAGCCCTTAGCGTCTACCCACACACGCACTTACAGTTTTTTCTCAAGAAGAGAAAGTGAGAATCCTTTCTACTTTTTTAACTACACCCAAGACATTTGCCACAGTGGAAAAAGTGTGCCATCAAACTATTGAAAAATAGTTGTCTCTATATATGACTAAAAGTAAGGTAGAAAGCAGGCATTCGCACAATTATATAGCGGATAGGATTGCTGTTGAAGTTGACGATGAGTGAGACTTGGAAATGTCTCTTGACTAATCTTTCCATTCTTCGGATTTGCAAGGAATCCATTGTGTTTATTTCACAGAAAGGAATAAAAAACGGATTTCTTTGAAATCTTTTACCATTTACTTTTTAGTTTTTCTTCAAGAAAGAGAAGGTATGGTATGAAAAATCGCGTACGAGCTCCAGATTTTCTACATATGGTACTGACGTACGTCTGTCTGTCTGTTTTCCCTCTAACTTTCCACAGGGTCAATTTTTTTGAAATCTGTTTAGTGTCCAAGGGTCAAAAAAGACTGAACTCGTATATCGGCCAATCGGGAACCCCTTACACACGGGTTGCAATGCTTCATTTCGGTATACTGTTTGTATTTTTTATTTATATGTTGCAATGTGTTGAATGCAACAGAAATTTTTTTAATATTTTAATGGTGTGAGTTTGAAAAAGTCGCGACTGTTAGAATGTGAATGTACTTGCTTTAGCTGATTGTAGTTTAGGTTGAAGAAAGTGATTGGGAATCTGATATAGCGGGCATAAGCCAGATAAAAGTTATTTACGATGTATGTGCTGTTTTATTATTAAAAAATTAAAACCTGTTACAACTTAAGGAATTAGCTGTCTAACTGAAACTTCGGAAGATTCTATTAAAACACAGACGCATCTTTGGTAAATTAAAAATTCTTCTGTCACCATTATCATTGTGTCAGGAGATAATAAGTGATTAACTAGAAGCTTCTGGATAGAAGATCTATACTGACATGACACAGTATTACGAGCAACATGTAGCTACAGCTTCATTGTCTACAAAGGAAAGTAAAAATGACAAATTATAATTAAAATTTCTGAAGTAACGGGTATTTATGTGATAACTGAAGCATGAAGAATTTAGATGGTTCTTTGCTAATGCATTATTAAATATGGTTAGATACTTTATGTGAACATTAATTGTGTCCCTCTGTCCAATTAATATCCAACTTTCCACAAAATCAGTTTTTTCAAATTCTGTTTTCATAAATGAATGCGGGTTTGTATAGTTTAAGTATTCATAGTAAATTCATCGTAGTACCAAACATGCTAAATATTTATTTCCATCTGTATTCGCATCAAAACAATAAATCCTCCTTAAGTTACTCTGTTTGTGTAATGATCGCAATAGCATCAGGTAGATTATGAAAGTATCCGATTTTCATATGAAAGGACAATTCCAGCTTACACAGTTTATATGGCTCAAATTTCGATACTGTAAATATATGTACATACATCCTAAATTTCTAATCCATCTCATTTGAAATAGCAACCACACAGTGAAATAATATGAAAAGGATGCTTATGTTACACATGAGAAGTTCAAAACAACATTTTTGTGTACATGGGAGGAAGTCCTTTGTGCTACTCATGAGGAAAAGGGAACTGACACGTATCTTCGATCAGAGGATTAAATTTCGTGATGCTGAATAATAGAATATGCGGCGGATTATTATTAAAGTTTGGTTGTTTGATAGAAACGAGTTCAGAAAGTCAGTAGGGTTTTTCTATCTATCTCTCTAAAAAGAATTGGCTCACTCTTATTTCTTCAATCCAATTTCATCTCTCACAGCACGGGGTGAGATTACGAGATCATCATCATCATCTGTATCGTCCTCCCATATGTATTGTATGTATCATCGGGATCGTGTCATGCGGCCTGATACGGTTATCCTAGTATCTCAGGTCTCAAGACAAGAAAGATTTCTGGGATTAGAAAGACAAGCCACGGGATGAAATTCAATTCCAGTGACGCAAATACACATACACACACATATACCTACGATTTTTCTGACTGACGTGAGGTGAATCCCTTGAAAAGGTGTCTAGATTTCCTAGATTGAGGTTCTTGAGAATTCGAAAGCATCAACTTATAACAAAAGCCGCAGTAAAGGGGTATAATTTCTAAGTTTTCTAACAGTTTGAGGAATGAGTGTAAATTCCTCAGAATTGCTTTTAGATCAACAAGATTGCGTAGGTGCTAAAAGTGTTCTGCCTTTAAAAAAAACTCTTTTTATTTTACCCACTTTCTTCAAATGTCTTATGGTACACCTTTCCCAAACTTCCACCCTTGTGGTTTTATAATGCATGAAGAGACATTTAAAACCCTAATATTGAAAATACCTACTACCTTTTAAAAGAATTCTCTTTTCAGACCTGAAATTCTTCTGGAACTTGTAGTGTGTTTGTACATTGACATTAGCTGCGGCTTGACAGTGGTGGCAGGTAGCAAATCTCATGACATGAGAGAAGAATGACGAAGTAAATTCCCTTTGGAATTGTGTATGTCCAACATATCAAAATCATTTACCTTTCCTCAGGTTTACATCCTCATTCGTATAAACAGGCATTCACAAAGTTCACAGTCATTATCATCCCAACTTGTTTAGTATTTACTTGACTGATAGAACAGCTAGAAGGGAACCACCTTAAATTCATGAATGATGATAAGTTTTTGAAAGACAGCAGCCTCTCTGTCCTCTTAAGTACTTTTGGTTAAACTTCGTCTATAGTAGAAGAAATGTTTAAAATCTGTCTGTGTTTCACAAGTACGAGTATTTGCTTTTATGTTCTACACCCTTTAGGCCTTTCTACACCGATGCTACTGTCCGTATGATTCTAATTCTATACGCAAAAAAAAATGAAAAAAAATCTAGCAGGACATGCTGAGACTGATTACGTAAGCAAGTCAGATTCCATTTGTAGCTCATATTGTAATGTTCTTGTTAAGAACTGTTGGTTTCTTTCACTGTTGAAAGATTTCCAAGTTCGCCCTTATGCTTATTAGTATCATCGTTCTACCTGGCATTTCTGTACATCACATCACCATGGGGTCTTCAGCTTTCACTCATAAGGGGTGGGGATCGTTTTGCTTACGCGTGTTTTTCTATTTATTTCTTAGCTATTTGGTAGTAAGGTTTGGAAAAAGCTGTGTATTTCTAAAAGAAACTATTGTTTGCTTAAGGGAATTGTTTTTGGTTTGGATTTCGGAAGATTATATGACTTTTTTTTTGTAAAATATTTTCAAAGCTAGATACTGGTTTGGCTTGTTCATAAGTGTGAGTTCCAGTTCGCTTGTCTGAAGTTTAGCCGTCTCTAAATGTGTAATAATAATGTTTTCTACTAATGCTTGAGAACGTTGAAGACATAAACAATTTATCTAAAGGACACAAAGTACCTGAAAAAAGTAACTTGTTGAACAATGAATGGCCAAGTTGTCGAAGGTGTTGTTGAATGACATCCCTAGACCCCGTGTCTGACATGATTGAGTTTAATTAATATCCCAGCTAATAACCCTACCTTGTATAGTCTTACGTAATAAATGTTCTTAAGTAAGACTAGCAAGTTAGATAAATGAGTTTAGTCTCTCTGGAGTTGGAATAAAGCCCAATCATTTACATTTACTTACCTTTACTTTTCCCATTCAACTATACAATGCAAATTGAAAGAACAAAGCGTAATTTTTCATTCCCATTGCGATTTTGTTTTCCTATGTCGTTGAAAAATTGGTTAGATTTGAACAATAGGATGGGCTCAGGTGTCGTTATTCCTAGAGTGTTGAATGGTTTTTGTTAGTAATAGCCGCATGGTATCAGTAAGTAGAACGATGGTTATGCTCCTTTTGGTTTGCTGGAAACTGTGAAGCCCTTGTGGTTGAACGTGGATGGATACATAGAGTTTCGAAGCGTATCTGTACAAGAAGATAACTTGGATTGAACGGATGAAACGATACAAATAGGCAGAGCTGACTGGTGTTGCGGTGCTCATTTATACTGAGATATAGAACTTTGTAACTTCAGCTGGGTGTTTGGTTGACTGGTTGCAAATTACTTTCACAGATACAAATAGCCTTTCCTAGCTTAACCAAAACATGGTGCGATAGAAATTGTAAATTCTGAAATTTTCAGAATAGAGAAATCGATAAGGAGTGCCTTCTGCCTTGTTTGTTATGGATGAATCCATGTGCTGGTTTATCATTTGCTTAGATATGAAAAATAACTCAAGTTGTACTTGGTTGCAGTTGCTGGTGTCCATGAGGCTTCGAATTAGGGGAGAGTTTTTGAACAAATGGTCTATAAGTAATTTGTTCTTAGAGCTGATGTATCTCTCACTAAACAGAAATATATTATTAGAGGAATAGAATAGATAAATTGAGAATCCAGAGGGAACTTGAGTATCCGGCTCATTTATGAGTTGGCAAATTGATGATTACTTTTCAGGATAAGGGAACAAATGATAACAAATTGGTCATAGTTAAACATATGCTTTATAATTCTTAATGATATCTTGTACAGTTTGTAGTTAAATTTTCAAAATTTTATGATCCCCATTAATGCCAGTTGTTTGCTTTTGATTTGGCTTCCTTTCTCATCTTAAAGTGGGGCTAGAGGGTAGTTGTAGATAATTTGGCTTTTTAAGTTGTGCAACAAAAGGTGCTTTAAAAGGCTCAGTTTATTTTATGCTTTTAAGTTTCTTCAATGCGTTTTAGCTTGGGTGCCGAACTGCTAAGAAGTACAAACTACTAGTTGTGTGGTTGGCTACTGTTAACATTGTTATAACTTTTAAAGAAGGAAGTGCACCCTAAAAAACTGTTAGGAAGACTTGTGTTCGGTAATTAACTGGATTGTGGTGAAAAGAGAATGAATGAGATTGAAGGTCGGGTGGGTTGGGGAAGGAACAAAATGAAATGAAATGATAAGATAATTGAGCAAGACGATGGCTTTTATGGTTTACCTCGTGATACAATAGATAGAAGGAATACGTAGACTTTTGGCTTTATTAGTGGTTATAATAGTAGTAAGGGTACATATTAGCTGGGTGCAATGTTATACTGCTGAATAGTTAGGGAGATAGAAGAAGGGGGAGAAATCACATTGTAATTACTTTACATTTTACTTAACGCTCATGTATAGGGTTAAGACACCTGAAAAGAAGGGATGAAGATACGATAGCGTTACGTAATTTCATTTTTTTCGGTTTTTTTGCATTAAAAAAATTGTGCTTTCTTTCTACGCATCTACTATCACGTTTCAACCTTACTGTTGGAAAAGCGTATCAATGCTAGAACAAGTTTCCCAGAATTCGAAATAACTAACGTGATGTATCTTATCTGACTTGGGTAGGTAGGGAGGTAATAGGTAACATGGTCCAAGTCGGAAACTAGAAATGTCTTCTATTTATTACATACATATCTTACTGTCTCAAGTCTTTCACTAGAGAAAGTGGGAGAAACTTACATGGCATGGGAGAGAATGCATGTTAAAACTAGTTGTATATGTCAGCATGTGATAGTATGGATGCTATGAAACGTAAAGAATCGAAATACACGTTTTTTAGAGTATAATACCAGTAAGGCAGAAGAGATTGCTTACTCTCCGGTTCCATGATGATAAATAATAGCACTTCAAATCGAATCCATGAACCACAACTCACACTACTACACCTACTCACCAAACCTTTTGTTTTGATTTCAGCTTAGAGCTTAAGAAGGCAACCACCACCAAAGATTTCATGAGTAGTCACAAAGGGTGTAACTGACTGATGCGTAAGCGTTAGAACGGAGATCCTTCAACGTGATTCAAATTTGAAGAAAGCTTGAGTCAGGATATCTTTGTGAGGTGCCTTACCATTATGTCTGGGTGCACCCGTTTTCAAGGGTTCTAGTAGTAGACGATGTTTGTTGTTTTATGCGTTTGATGTGTAGCGGTGCGACTGCATTGTATTTTAAACTATACGATGATGCCACAAAATGTATAGTAAATAAGAAGCATATTCTTGTAGGATTGCATTCTAATATTGATTTTCATTTAAGGTCTCTATTTTCTTCTTGGACCATCTTCTGTGTAGTCCCTTCTGTCTATGTGCTGATTGCCAGAGAAGAAGCTTAATGAGATTTTCATTAGAAAAGTCACTTTCTATTTGCCTCTTTTCATTTCCTTGTTATACTTAAGCGCAAGAATCCTTCTGAAGGTTAACCGAAGGAACGTGAACTTCGCTTAGTTTAATGTAAAATAAAATGTAATGTTCAGATTTGTAGTACCTGTCTCCAACCAGGTCCAGCTATGTTGTAAGGAACTTGGTACAGATCTACTATACTAGATTTTACGTTTCTGTATTGTAGATGTTATACCACCATATTTTATCCATCTACAATTATCAAGGCTTTTCAAATCCTATTATCCGTTATTTTGATGTTATCCATTCATAGCAGAATGCATCTTTAAGGTTAAGAGCATATTGTATGTAAATGTTAATTCCTGCTTCTTCTGAAGGATTAAAATGTTATCAGGAATCCTTCATGAATTTCCATGTAGTCTGTAAGATATATCTCCGTGTTCTTCCTCAACTTTTAACAAAGAATCAAAGTTAACATAGTAGAATTTATCCTTCAGCTAAATGAGAGTAAACAACCTTCAAGTAATCATCATCATCATCATCTGGCAGTGCGGCTTTCCAGCCTGTGTAGATTCTTTCCTGATGTAGAGAATAAAAGGATGGAGAGGATTAATGAAAATCAAACTACTTTTTCCACGCTCAATTGAGTTGATTAGTTGTATGTAGATAGAGAAAGATGTGGGATGGTTAATATATAATAGGTTTTAAAGAAAGTCTAATGCAAAATGGATTGATGAATTCATCAATCAAGATGTCAAAGGGATGAGTTTGGTTTAAGAATGCTAATCTCTATTAACACTATTTTGCTTATCTTTTAGCTGTTTCCATGCTATTAGCTCTTTTTCCGTGTTTAGTTGAATAGGTGTTATTTTACCCCTCTTACTTCAAGGATCTGATATCTGAAGTCTCTCGTTATTATCTAGATTGAAAATGAGACGACAAATAAATAGGTAAATACCCAAGAGGTTGATTCATTGGGTTTATCTTCTGATTTAATGGATTATTGGAGTGAGATTAATACGCAAGTAGTATAAAAACGATTGATATCGGATGGAAAGTGTGAATAAAAAAGATGTAGAGTTTAGTAAAAGATTATATAATGATTAAGTTTTAAACGGTAGTGCCCTAGTGTGTCTATGTTTCACTTTTATCCAAGAGGATTTTAAAAGATAAAAGTCTTGCTTTTCGGGATGAGGTTCAGATTTGTAGAGGTTGTAAGTTTTAGGTTAAAAAGATATAAAGATAAGAAGAGAGTGAGTTATTGTAAGTATAATTTATTATAATAACGTAGTAACACCCTCTTCCGCTTCCGTTCATTTATCTCCTTTCCCCCCTTGGTCTGACTTCACTCACCGTTCACATTTTAATCTCCTCCGTGGTTGTCTGTGTCTGGTGCCCTTAGGTTTGGTTTTAGTTATGGTGAGCTCATCCGAATTGTGGGGGATGAAAGTCTATATCCAGAATCACTCTTGAAGTGACTCGAGGCAGACTAGATAGTACATAACTTTGTGTTGCAAGCGTTGATCAGACGATACTTTTTTATTATTTAATATAATGAAAATTTTGAACAGGAAAATTCACATCATGTAACAAAGTCCATTTTTGTAGTCAAAGTTTTAGTTTCATTAGTAAAAACAGACATCTTAAGCAGAAGTAGTTTTAATAATATGAACTCTCACGCATAAACAGGGTGAGGCCTCGATATGGTATGGGATGAATAGATTTAACTGTTTTGAAATACCTTTTTTATTCAGACTCTGTTGTATCCATATCAGAAATGCTTACTTAAAACTAGACCATATAAGACCACCATCACCTTACAAACTGAGGTGAAAAGCAGTTAAAATTTCGTCTTTCACTTCAATAATTATATTATAATGGCTTGACATGAAATAGCCAAAGCTTATATCATTAGATTAGCAACTACAAAAGTAGTCATATATTACTGTTATTATACCTTTCGTGCACACGTATGCAAGCATGTGTTTCAAAAGGTTAGAAAATAATAATTTCACTCTTATAAAAGCGAAATAAGATACAATTAATCATGGCAGGTGAAAAAGTGACAGGGTTAAGGCAGTACCTTTATTATACTTGGACAGCGTGGTGTAGTCCTTATCAAAAAGTTTATTGTACAACTCAATTTGATCACATGCACAATGCAATATTTCACTTGCTCGTTAATACCCACCACTGTAGCAACGTAAGAGAACTGGGTTGGATTCAAGAACTGACACTGTTTTAAACTTATTTTGAGTTATTTGGATGGATTAATTCATAATCCTGATCTTCGACACTACTTTCCAAGTGGGAACCCATACAATGATTGCGTGCGTGTTTTGGGGATTATGTGATGTTATGCAAAATTGGATATCGTCATTACTGTAACACGTATATGATTTTATATTCCCATGAAGCGTTGATGAAGCACACAGCAACTTTACCCAAAGTTGACATATAGTACAAAAGTTTGGTCTCATAAGTTTACGTCATTTTCTGTAGAAATGGCTGTAGAAATGGCTGACAATGCAGTTTTTGCATCTTAAGTAGATTCATAGCTTTCTATCAGATCTTAAGATATGTATGCAAATAAAGTTAAATGGTGAATTCAAATTCCTCGGGGATAGAATAGAGTTGAATACTGTATACTTCGGAAGAGTAATGAT
The DNA here is from genome assembly GCA_034698605.1 of Isotoma decorata. Lineage (NCBI taxonomy): Eukaryota > Metazoa > Arthropoda > Collembola > Entomobryomorpha > Isotomidae > Isotoma > Isotoma decorata. The sequence goes on from JAQGBU010000172.1 coordinate 39,847, forward strand.
GATGGTATCATACGTGAAAGGAAAACTCAGACTCCGGAAGTAATTTAGAGAAAGTGTAACTCACGGGTCGTAAAGGTGGTCACCTTTATCTTACTCCTAAGGTAAACTAAAGTAAAGCACTTATTTGAATTCACTTTAGCGTTAGAAAAATGTTCCAGTTTAATATAAAAGCGATAGAATGGTTGATGTTCCCTCTTTTCTTACCTTCTTGTATGAATCACCTGGTGGGATTTGGTTTAGCACATAAATTCTATTCATGAAAAACGACCTCACTTATTTGAAGGAAAGGATCCCTGTGTAAAAAATTAAGTCAGTTGAAAAGCTATGAGAACCAATTGCATCGTTCACCTGAAAGTTTTACGCACTAAAATTATAATGCGAAAATGTGCGAATGCTTTCTCCGTGTCACAGCTCGAAGTTTTAATCGTTTGAGGAATATATTTTTAATTTTTTTTATTCCAGATAAAACCTCTGAGTGGACCAATCGAAGGGGGAACATTGATGACAATCGAAGGGTCAGATCTGGGTCTGAAGGATGAAGACGTCCGAGGAAAAATCCACATAGGACATGTGCCTTGTGAATTAGTTGACTATCAGGTAAGTATTTGTTTACTTAATAAATAAATAAAATTGTGTACATACGAGATAGACGTATTTGAAATCGGAATCAAGCGTCAAAAAGCAATTAAGGCATAAATATTTCTTCGAGGAATTTAGAAAGGGAGAATAAATTCTTGGATGAATTTTATTTTAGTGAGGATAATCAAAGGTTTAGAAAAACTACTTTGCATCTTTGTTTCTTTGAAGTCTTTCTTAAAACTGCATAGGTTTTGAAATGGTGTCAAATTTTGCTCAAAGTCAGCACTCAACTATACCAACAAATGGTAAAGGATATCTAGGAGTATAAAAAATAGGTTGAAGTTGAAGTGGGTTTACTTATATTGAGTTACTTGACTGTCCTTGTTCTAATAAATAGTCTCTTTGAGCACCCTATTACCTACTTCCACTTTTCGAGGTTCATTTCTTCATCGTGTAAATTGAACAAGTAATTACAAACACAGAGAGAAAGCTTACAGTTTGTAACAAAGTAAAGCAGCATTCTCTTTGCTAATAACGACTGGTATATTCACTACTCCCATTGCTTTTGAATGTGTCTCTCATGTGTATTTCAAAAGCAGTGTGTTTCTGGGTGAATTTGCCCCTTACTTCAAGTTGATCTTGCTACATAGGATGAAAGTAAAGTAAAATTACCTCTGGTTTAAGTTTTCAACTGTCTACATTCTGCCTACTCGTTGGCCCTTAGAATAGAATTGTAAGTCATCACAGTCATCAGTGTGGCCTAGTAATAGGGCTGCAGTAGCAAAAGTAAGTAGGACCTGTGACTTGTACGTACTACTCTTCTTTCTCTCTCTCTGGCTAATGTAGCTCCCAAGGGCATCTTTCTCCATGGACACAGACGGATACTTCGGATTTGTATGTTGACATGAGCTCTACATTTTGAGCCACTTTCTCTACCAATTTCTCCACTTTTATATTCGATATCCTTCCATATTTACTTTATTCTACCCCTTGCTTCCTCATTCTTCTCCCTCTACTTTTTGTAGCTTCCTGAGGTATATGTTTGCAAGATAGATAATTTTTTAGGTAGAGATCTTAAGTATATAAGTATGGTGGACTTAAACGCAGCCTGCTCGGAGTCCTTGTGCTAGGAGTAAAGCCTTTGAACCCTCATGTCCTGTTAGAGAACTTGTCCTACTCTTTAAGGATGCATGAACGACCTTAAGCGACCTTAAGCATATAAAAGATGAGAGAGGAGAGGGAAGCAAAAGGCAAAATTTTGTAATGAATCCCAATTTCGCAACCTTGTTTGCTAGATCGAAATTCCACTTGGGCTCAACCTTTTGATATTCAAACTTTCTTCCTAATGCTTAGGTTTGGACAAATGTTTAAAAAAAATCTTGTTTGTCTGCATCTGGATCCTCAAAAAATTTAAGGAATGTCCTTTCGAACCTCACTTAAGATAATCTAGGTATTTAGTGGATTTCAGTTTAGTATCAAGGCAATTTATTGAATGTATAAAAAATGTATTGAGTAGTAGTAGTAAGGTTTTTATTGTTCTGCTAGATTGATGTGGCCACACCCTTTACAACCATTTTCATAATAAAAGTTTTCATGCATAAATTCAACAATTATTTAAATTGTATCTTGTAATTATATTGATTTGCAAGTCTTCCATTTGTTCAATTTAGGTCTTACTCCTGACTTTTAAAGACTAACCATTGCATTGTTTAAGAAGTAAAGTAAATCCTACATGTAAACCTTTTATGTTGGAAGCATTTTAATCAGCCTTTATCAGGTTTAAAAAAATGTGTTCTGGGTTTTAGTCTACTCAGGACTTCTGAGTTGAAGATAGGTTGTAATTAAAGACTTATAAATACCCAATTTCAGTCTTGGCAGAGGATTAACGCTTTAAATTTATTTCCATTTAGGTTTCCGTCAAAATTGTTTGCCGGACCGGACCAGTTGATCGTGAGTTGGATAGTACAATAAAAGTAGGAAATGCGGTAGGGTATACGAACTCATCTGTACATTATAGTTATAAGGTAAGAACATTTAAGAATAACAGGAGAATTTTTGGCCATCGAAAAGGAACAATATGTAAGTTGAGTATGTATTTGGCCATTTTCCAGAGCATTCGTATAACCGGTGTAACTCCTAACAAAGGGCCAAGAAGTGGAGGAACTCAGTTGACAATTATGGGCTCTCATTTAAATATCGGATCAAGCGTTAGAGTATTCCTTAAAGACTACCCTTGCCACGTAAATGCGACTCATTCATCCAGCTCTAGAATTACTTGCACTACTTCGCAAGCCATTACAAATGAAACTGTTGGACGACTCCAAGTTTCCGTAGATAATGCGGTCAGAGTGTTAGAAGATGATACACTATTTCGATACATGCCTGACCCAACTATTGTTGAGATAAAACCTTTAAAAAGTTTTGTATCTGGGGGAAGAATGATAACTGTTCACGGGACCAATTTAGATGCTATTCAAGGCCCTGAAATGGTAGTTTATTCTGACCAACATTCGAAGACTATGTCGAATAGAACGGTAAGATAGCGGTCATGTTTCATGATATTTTCAGACTTGAAAAAGAGTGAGCAAAATATATTGAAGGACGATATTCTTTTCATATAGATCTGTACTGTGATCAACCCTACACAAATGGAGTGTCCATCCCCACCAATCAACTCAGACTGGGAACAACAAATTGTAAGTGGGGCTGTGGGAGCGAACTATGGAGCTTTTACTGGAACACGAAGATCTACTCGAGGAGCTTCAGGGCGAAGAGCAGATCGTGGAGCTGAAGTTGCCAAAAGAGTTGGCTTTGTTATGGACAATGTTGAGTCTGTTCTAAACCTTCAGAATTATCTCCCTGCTGACAAGTGCCAATTAGTTTACGTAGAAGATCCTATCGTTTATCCGTTCCCAAACAACTTGAAACTGTACAAGGGTGATACTCTTGTTATAGAGGTATATATGCACTTTTCTAAACTAGTTTGCTACTGTTAAGAGAGGTAGCTCTCTTTAGCACTGGCCCAGTTTGGTTTAAGTAGAAATTCAACAAGGCAAATGTTCACATTTTGGTAATGTTCAAATTTATAGGGTGAGCACTTGAATGAAGCTTGTGATGAAACAGACGTGACGGTGGCCATTGGAACTCAAAAATGTAATGTGACTTCGTTAGCTCAAATGCAGTTAGTTTGCACACCACCGGAGCTTCAGCCACCAGGGAGTGATGACAGAGGTCTGCCTATGGTGACAGTGAGAGTGGGCCAATTCCTCAGGTTTCAAGTGGGCTACTTGCAGTATGAGTTGACAAAGACGAGCGTCTTCCCAAACGAAGCTTTCTGGGCTGCTGGCATCTCAGCAATTATCCTTCTCTTTCTCTTTGGCGTAGTTGTTTTTGTCTACCGAAGAAAATCCACCCAGGCTGAACGTGAGTACAAACGAATCCAGATTCAGATGGACACACTTGAGAGTAACGTGCGCTCAGAGTGCAAGCAGGGTAAGTTCATAAGACCAGACAGCTTTCTTCATAATTTGATTGAGTTTTTAATCTGAGAGAATCTCATTTGTGAAACGTGCAGCTCTTGTTTAGCTTAGTTATCTCATACTTGACACGGTTTCTCTCTTTTTTCTTGACAGCTTTTGCAGAGTTACAGACGGATATGCGAGACTTGACGGCAGATTTGGGAGCCTCTGCAATCCCAACACTGGACCATAAGAACTACGTGATGAAAGTCTTCTTCCCAGGGGTCATCGAGCATCCCATTTTAAGAGATCCCAAAGTAAGTCATTTTGATGAGAACACGCTTCACTATTCTTTTATGCTCGCATTCTACCGTATTATTGCTCCCTTGGAGTACGCATGAAACTGTACGTACTTTTTTTAACATCCACTGTGGAAGGCTCAGAAGGACTAACTTGATAGCTTAGAATAAAATGTCACAATGAAATTTTCTAAAGGATTTGTTTAAGCAAATCATTAGGGATTTACCTGTTCAATTTATTCAAAAATCTTAGATACATACTTATCCTTACCCTATTTAAAATATAAAGTTGCATCTTGTTCTGGTCTGGATTACATTACACTCATTACTTAATGACCTCTTGGGAATGAATTTTCATGTCTTGAGCATAAGCTTACATATTCAAGACTAGGTTATCAAAACTGAAATAAATAAGCATTTTTAGATAATAAATAACTCTTTCTTTTTATTTATACTAGATGCGAATAAATGGACCTTCGACTAATTACGACGCTGCGATGAGTCAATTTGAGCTTTTGCTCAACAACAAGTACTTCCTACTAACTTTCATTGAAACTCTTGAGGGTCAGCGTTCTTTCAAACTTCGTGATAAGTAAGTGAATCGTTCAAGTTCAATCTCGCTTTAAAAAACTCGTAAATGAAAAAATGTCTATTAACTTTTTTCCAATTTATAGAGTAAATGTGGCATCGCTTCTGATGATTATCCTCATGGGAAAAATGGAGTACGCCACAGATATTCTACAGAGCTTACTCCATAAATTAATCAACAAGTCAGTGGGGTCGAAGCACCCTCAGCTTATGTTAAGAAGAACAGAGACTGTGGTTGAAAAGATGTTGTCCAATTGGATGGCACTTTGTATGTACAATTATCTGAAAGACCATGTGGGTCCATCCTTATTTCTTCTCTTCAAAGCAATCAAGTATCAAATTGAGAAGGGTCCTGTGGATTCTCTCACCCATGACGCTCGCTATTCTCTTTCAGAGGAAAGGCTACTCCGAGAGCCTATTGATTATTCCATTGTTGTAAGTACAATTTATTTCTTCAGCTGATGTTGAAGTAATCTTTAGTTTGATTAGCCGTAGTTTACAAAGTCTTTACTTTTTGAATTCTCACAGACAATTCATCTGGTCCAGGAGGATCCCTATTACGAAAAGATACCTTACCAATCTTATCAAGTAAGGAAATTTCTTTATAAAATAATTTGTTTTTTATGCTTCTAAAGTTGTGAAAAATCTAATGAGTAATTTTTTACAGACTTTTCAAGTCGTACAGGAAGAGTTGGATGAGAAAATTCAATGTAAAGTATTGGACTGCGATACAATAACACAAGTCAAATCTAAAATTTTGGACGCATTATATAAAAACACCCACTTTAGTCTGAGACCATCCGTTCACGAACTTGACTTGGGTAAGTTGTTGAATAATATTTATTGGGCTTTTTAACACCTGGAAATTAAATTAAAGTATTAGTGGATAAAATGTAATTACTAAACTTAGAATGGCGTCATGGACGAGGTGGTCATTTGACTTTGCAAGACGAAGATCTTACAACACGAGCTTCAGGGGGCTGGAAGAAACTGAATACTCTTGCCCATTATGGTATCAGGGACTCGGCAGTTATGTCTCTAGTCGCCCGTCCAAATGACACATATTCAAATAGTATGAGTCTTTGTAAAAAGCCGTGTAACTACCATACCTGTAAGTTTTAATAAGTTAACTTCATTTCAGGAACTATTTGTAACCTTCAGAGTATTATAATTTTTTAATTTTTATAATAGACTCTGGAGCTTATCTCAACAGTAGTATGTCACCTATGGTTGAAAATGGAGTTGGCATGGGCATGGGAACGGGGACAAACATGACATTAGGAAATGCAAACAACGGAACTGGACGAGACTGTTCTATATACCATTTAGTGAAACCCGTGGAAGATCACGTATCAGGAAAAGATCAGAAAAATGATCGAGATAGAACGCATAAAGCAATTCCTGAAATTTTTCTTACTCGTCTTCTTTCAACTAAAGGAACAATTCAGAAATTTGTCGATGACTTTTTCGATTCAATTTTCACGGTTAATGACGCACTTCCTCCTGCAATTAAGTGGTTGTTTGATCTCTTGGATGAAGCTGCAAGACGACATAACATTGTCGACCCTGAAGTTGTTCACGCGTGGAAGTCGAATAGGTAATTTTTCAATAAGTAAACAAAACTAATTTTAATCAAAAAGATCATAACCTTAAAACAAAGTATCGTTTGTTCTTGCAGCTACCCTTTAAGATTCTGGATAAACTTCATAAAAAATCCTGATTTCATATTTGATGTTGAGAAAACACCAACAGTTGAAGCTAGTTTGAGTGTAATTATGCAAACTCTCATGGATTCTTGTGCAACATCAGAGCAAAGACTTGGAAAAGACTCACCTTCAAGTAAACTCTTGTTTGCAAAGGATATACCTCATTATAGGAATTTGGTTTCTAAATTCTACGCAGACATAAAGAATCTTCCACAAATCTCAGATCAAGAAATGAACTCAGCGATGCAGCAGTTATCCATGGCACACGGTGCCCATTTTGATCATGCAGCCGCCCTCAAGGAATTATACATTTATGTCACACAGTACAACAATCAGGTAATGACCTAAATAAAAATAAATCCTCTGAGGTGAACTTTCATTATGAAATCTAACATTTGATCTACTTTCTGAAGATTTTAGAGGCTCTGGAAATGGAACCTTATTGCAAAAAGATGCATCTAGCTCACCGGCTGGAAAATTGCGCTTGTACTTTGGAAGGTGAAGAAACGTCGCTGTGCTGACATGAGGAGTCGCCTCCAATCCCTACTTCATCCTCTTCTAACTGTGATAGCCATTCAAACAACTATATGTACCACACGCTTTTGCAAAATAATCACCACCCATATTATAAAAATCACAACAACCACGGTACTCATCACGGGTCACTTCACCGATCAAGTAAGCCAACACACTATCCAACTTCAACGATGTATAACTCACATCTTTATCGTTAAGAAGTTGGGATGAATTGTTTGAAGAGATTATTTTGGTACAAACTATGAGGATGTAGACTAATTTCGCGAGGGAATGGAGGTGACAAAAACTTTAAGGAAGTTTTACTTGTCATTTATTTATTATTACAGTCGAGTAAAACAAATTCTTTGTCATAGTATATATTATTATTATATATAATGTCTATCGGATTTACAGTATAACTGGATTAAAGTATAGTATAAGTTAAATCATAAGTAGTTAAGTAAATTGATTGCCAATGCCATTACATGTCACGTCAAAGGGCAGGTGACTTTGTCCTATATTCTGTGCCTCAACTTATACTACATAGTAATGATAGCTAGGTATATATATTAACTATTGAGTAGAATCTATTGATGTAGAGCTCGGTTTAAAACAACCTTGACGAACATATTAATTTTAATAAAAACTGTCATTTGTAATTCTTGAAATGAAATAAGGGTATTGCTGTTAGCTACACGAGTTAAATTTCTTTTTTAATGTTAAAACTTATTCTGACTAAAGTTGTTTTTTGTTCCTCAACTTCTTTTTTCTCTTTCTTTATATACCTTAATGTATAACCTACATATTAAGTCATGACGTAGGGTTAATTTAATTAATGTATATTGTTCTGGATTGTTAAAATTATCTTCTCTGTAACTGTTATACTTAAATGTACTGTATATAAATTGAATAGGAAATGTAGGGTATTACTGTAAAAGAAAGAGGATATGAAATATAAAAATGTATTTTTCCGGAAGACTAAAAAGTCATTTTTACTCCACGTACATACACACGGAAAGAAGACGTAATAGACTATCATCGTAGTTTAGAGCAACTTACGTGAACACATTATGACGACTAATTAAGTTATTTAATTATAAATAAATGCACGTTTTCCAGCTCATTTATAAAAACTGTACTATAAAATTGTAAGTTGCCCGTGGATTAATTAGTTATACAAAGTCTAATGGTTGCTGTTGGATGCGCGTTAATCTGGTGCTGGATTGGAGTCGGCAGTTTAAATTAGTTCTAGTAATATAGGTATTTAGGTATGGGTTTTCAAACCGAATGTATGTAATCATGGTAAACTCCGATGTATAAATATATTAAATGGCCTGAATAGTTCGTTAAATCCTAAACGATCTCGTCGTGTCCGTTTTAATGAAACTCCAAACTAAACCCTTACGTGGCCTACTGACTAGGTAGAACCAGTTCTGTACCCCGCAACAGTCTGGTATAAGTGGAAATCTAATTTACTGTTAAATTACATTACTACTCGAGCGTCTTCTAAAATGCTGTGTTCAAGTTTAAGCGTATCTTCGTCCGCTACTTTCTTTTAAAATATGGAGTGAATTAATATTTATAAATGTACGGTTTTTGTGTATAATGTTGAAGTACACAGGGATTCATGTTTCTCGACCATTTCGTACTTAATATTAGTAAAATTTACTTTAAGAATCTTACTTCTTGTAAGTTATTCTAATAAAGTAATTTATTGTCATTTAGTTGTGAATTGAATAGTTCATACATGCACGCCAATTTAAGAGTTGTACTAGGCTAATAATATTTATTAAATATTATTCCTGATTTCTATTGATTGATTGCTAGTCCATCTTATGTTACAATAAAATATTGAAGAAGAATAAATTCATCGTGTTGAATAATAATTGTTTCAATGTCTTTTATTATGATTTTATCATCTACATAATTATGTCACTGACTATTTCTAATACATAGATACTCTGTAGTACTGGACTTTGAAACCGCAGTCTCTAGGAAGTGTACTTCCCCTTATACCATTATTATAAAACCAAAACCGTTTTAAATTTAATTATTACTAAACATAATATAATTAATTAGTACAACATTTACATATAACATTTCAAAATTTTATGGTTAGGTGTATGTAGGATTATTTCATGTCATGAATCTCATGACCATGAAAATACAGGTACACACAGAGGTATACAACTTAACCCTTCTTAGACCAGGCCGTTGACATTTGTCACATTTGACTCTTAAATGCATATAGCACAGAAAGTATAGAGTTTGTGGTATAGCCAATTTTTTTACTCCTCGACTAGGAAATTAGCTACCGATTAAAAAAAATTGTGGCGTTCTATGCCATCTTTTACGCCTGTCAGAAATTAATTTAGGTCAGAAAGAAGTTAAGTTTTTCCTATAGGAGTCAGATTTTTTTGGGAAAACTAACATTCAGGACCGACTGTTGACAATTGTCAACCAGGGTCGGCGAAACTACTACTGCACCCTGAAATCGCACCTCTTCCCAAAACATTCAATTAAATTATGTTTTAGGAAAGGGATTAATAATTTTAGCTTAAAAAATGAGTTACACACAGAGTTAACATTTGAATTTTTACCCCAGCCTAGGGCTTATAAATTTGGCATGCCCGTCTGACGTAAGTCAAGAACGCTTTAACTGATTCGAATGACATTTCGACCATAGAATAGGTGTAGTTTTCAAATTTAGGAACCGAGTTCAAAGATGGACAATTGGACGACTAGTGTAAAATTCCACCGTTCATGTAAATATCTAAGCCTTCTTTAAAACCATCGTAGAAATCTAAAATTTGGCGTTGGGTTACATGAAATTTGAAGGCAATTTTTTGGGGGGTTTCAAAGACCCCACCGGATCACCCGCAGCCCCACCCCCACTAATTTTCAAAAGTCATCGCAGAACGCTGAAATGGGAGTTTAATTTAAAGCCAAATTTCAGAAAACGACTTGGCTCGGGCTTAAGTTGTACAGGAAAGTTTTTAAAAATTGAATATTCAAAAATCGAAAGAGTAATAAGCAGTCACTTTTCCATGGGAAAATGCTTTGAAGAATTTCACAGACTATAAAGTCTTTAGTCTATGGAAGAATTCGGTCACCAAAACTAGTGATCGAATGCAAAACCAAAAAAAAATATGCTTTTGCGTTCTAGCAAAGCATAGTTTTCTCCGAGATTATATTCAGAACCCTAAGTGTTTACTATCTACTTAGACGACAATAGCAATGAACCTGATCAGTTCTTGAATTAATATTCCAATAACAACTATTAAGCATAGCATATTATAGGTTAATTTGAGGTGCAGTTGAAAATTTCTCATATTCTAGCCGCCCCTGTCTCTGGTTGACAAATGTCAACCGGCTGGTTATTTCTGGTCGTTTTTGCCCTTGTGACAAATGTCAACGCTCGGTCGTATACAGAAGCAAAATACCTTGGTCTAACAACGGTTAAGTAATACTACGAATTTAGTCCCGAGTATAGAGTAAAAAAAACAATGCGCTGGCTGTCATTCTAAAGCTTGCAATTTGTCAAAACGAGTGTTCAAAAATTAATTGAAAATTAGGGTTGTGGTGGTACTGAAAATGCTAGGTAAAAAAGCTTCGGTAAGCATAGGATGCCGAGGGGAAAGTCGAAGTAAAGGAGACGTACACTCAAAAGAGGCACAGTGCCATCAATGCAAGATATAAAAATTACAGTACATTAAAGTACCATTAACTATCTGAACATGGTTGGCCTGGACAAACCCATCATAATAAGAACATATATGCAACACATTACGGTTTTATTAATTTTATATTACCTCTTTGAATTTTACTATCCAATTCCTTGCATCCTCAATCTCAAACCTGCAGCTCTAAAGTCCATAGAAGCATGTATTTCGAGCCCTTCTGGTAAGAGAGTATGAGCCTATATTATTTGGGATTCCCATGTAATTTCCTATTCTAGAAAACACACAATGTTAAATTCCTAGTTTTTTTTCGAAAACATCCATCTTCGAACCCTGTGCCTTCCGTTCCAGAGTCCCCATTTATGCATTTACCCTTTCACAAAACTTTCACCCTCTTTAACTCTTTGGTATATTGTTAACAAAACTTATTTGTTATACCTTTATTTGAGTAAGTCAAGTATTCCGACATCTTCGAACTGATTGACCGGAGGGAGGCCACCTTGAGGTAGAGGGCCTCCAGGCATTTGCCCAGGTACAGGATTACCTCCAGGCATTTGCCCAGGTACAGGATTACCTCCAGGCATTTGCCCAGGCACAGGATTACCTCCAGGCATTTGCCCAGGAACAGGATTACCTCCAGACATTCTTTGCATTCCCTGCATTTGCATGTTTTGCATTCGGTAATTAGGCCCAGCTTGTTGTTGAAGTAAATGTTTTAAGCCAGGATTGGCCTGTGAAACTGAAGTTGGCCTACTAAGCATTCTCATTGGACTCATTCCTTGAGGTGCCATCATTTGTCGGGGCATACCCTGCATTTGAGGACCCTGAGGAATTTGCTGTGGTCCAGGTGGTTGACTAACTTGTATAGGACCTGGTCCAATTTGACTCGCACTTGGTCCTGAATTAGGAGCAGGATGAGGGTGTTGGTTAAGTTGTTGATACTGCAATTCTTTTTGTTGAGCTTGCTGCAAAGTTTGTTGCAGTTGTTGTATTTTAAGAAGGTTTTGCTGCCTTTCGATTTCGTATTGTTGAGCAGCCAAGTCCTGCTGTGTGGAGTCTGCCGTTGCTCCTTGTGGGGGTGGCTGTAAAGTTGGATTCTGTAACTGTAACTGAGTTGGAGGTATTTGTGGTAGTTGCGATGGTGGTGGTGGTTGTTGTTGCTGCTGCTGTTGTTGTTGTTGCTGTTGTTGTTGGTGTTGTTGTTGCTGTTGTTGTTGTTTCTGTTGTTGTTGTTGCTGCTGTTG
>JAQGBU010000173.1:0-51910 GCA_034698605.1 Isotoma decorata
CCCCCGGAATAGAGCCCCACCCCGAAATACAGCCCCACCCTTTTTGGAGGGTTGAAAAAATAACTCCCCATGGGGTTATAAATCGCGTTTTACGGTAATCCAAAATCCTTTGTATATTAAAATAATGCCTAAATACATTCTCTACCAAAATCGTACAACTCATTGATCAGGTCTTCAAACAAATGGTTAGATTTGGCATTTTGAGAGCTTTGAGAAAAATTATGTAGGTTGCTTAGGAAGTATGATGAGCAATTTAAAACATTCCCTGCAACATAAATTTGCACTCCTCTTCGAAATACCTAGCAAAACTTACAAACTTACGTGCAGGTCCTCACGTATCAAATATAAAAACAAAACAATGCCTAACTATTAATTTACAACTAATAGACTAAACACTTAATCCAAATTTAATCTCTGCCCTTGCACCATTACCTTTTTGCTTGTTTAAAGAATGCTTCACACTTAAAAATATTTGGCCACATACATTTTATATTAATTTAACACACTAGAAAAACATTGATTAGCAATATCATCATTAAATCACAATGCACACAACCAGACACACATACACACAAGATGACAAAACCCATAACATTCACTAACTTTTAAAAAGGAAATGAAGTTCATTGACATACCATGAGGAGGACGATTATCAACTGCAAACAGACCAATAGAAACCTGTAAAGAGACAAGAGACATTTTTAGAATTAATTCTTTAGATATTATACTTATTTATTTATAAACATACTTGTCATTTACTTTTCTTATTTTATTTTATTATATTATAATAGCTGATATTAAGTCTTTGCTTTGATTTTAATTAAACTTATTTGGCTGTCATGAAAAAAATCCAAACTGAAATAATAGCCCGTATTTGTAGCATCGAAATAATGCCCCAGTCTCAACTCAAAGTATTCACCGAATATCAAAATCTGATCGATGCTTCAACACAAAACCAAGCCAATTTGGGAATAAACTAAACAAGCAAAGTGACTTAATGGCAATATAGTGAAATCAGTCCAGTAGAATAAATGTCATCTCAACTGTATAAAATCTTGGTCTCAGGTCAAGGTGTTTTTCCTAAGTTCTTTCATCTCCGTATGTAAAAAAGATTAGGCATAATGTATAACTGGAAATACTTCTAGTTATGGTCCTAACAGTCGGTCTTCTCTTTTTACTGTGTACCAACCAAAGGGCTAGAGATTGAGAACTATTATTCGGTCACAATCACAGTCGTCATGTCAGGATTATATTATAATGATATCCTATCCAATGATAAATGCAGTAGTGTGACTTGAAAGATTACCTTATCTAACGTACCTATATAGAGTATACAAGGTGATGTTTAGAGTGAGGTCACGTGTGAAAATAAGATGCTAATACACATAGATAAATTTCATCTTTGGTATTAAGGGATTAAGTCACCCATGTAAGTAAACATGGAAAGAGAGTGTCAAAATCTACATTTTACTAACAAGAAAATTTCAGGCTAATGGGTATGCTTGAAATTGAAACATCTTCCTTGCGTTAGTAAAAAAAAAAAGTCCGACTGACCAAATAAAAGAATTAAAAAATTTATATTGACCTGTCGGTCGAACTAGAATGATGATGACGATGATGATGGAACTGGTTCGTCTTTTATCATCACTTACTTATGATGATCTTATGTTAAAAGAAGTTACAAAAGTCGCATACCGGTTTTAGACGGTAATGTAGTAAAAAGTCAAGCCAATACCGTCGTCTGAAGTTTATGTAAATTACCATGTTCAAAAATAATTTTGAACTTTTTAATATCCTCCCAAATTATATTAATTACAGTGATAAAACATACCATAAGATATTCATACTCTTCTCCCAACAACATCAAAAAGCACCTCCTTCTGTGTCATCCTCTCATAAGATTAGTACTTTGATGCTAAAGTGAAAACTTTCTTTCCCAAGTCCAACAGATTTTTTTAATGAGTAGTTTATATTTGCATTAACATTGTAAAAAATGGCATCAACATCAACATACAGTGTTAAATACTTGCTTCCAAGTCTCTCCGTATCACAAAAATTCCAGATCAAAGATACTATTACAATTGATTTATTTGCATATTATTTCATCCTTAATCTCAGCAATTTTTCATTCTTCCTTTAGCAAAACTTTCTATTAAAATCACTTTCCCACACTGTGGTAAGAGAAATCAAAGGGTTCCATCGTAATTACTAAAGAAAAGTATCACTTCTTCTTCAAAAGCACATCATGAATTTAAAATAAATTGAATCCATTCGAGTCAACTTGTATAGCTCAGTCCGACTAAATAATAAAAAACAGTATTTCACTTCACATATCATCACAAGAAAAATTCACAGGCCAAAAGTCACGTCGAATTTCAATCCAATCTGATCCGCAATGAAGAATTTGTCACGTTCAACTCTATTCAATAAAAACGAATCTATTTAAGATACAGAATTTAGATATTCATATACATTCCCTTATTCCCATTCCTCATCCGACTTAATAAGACAAACGCATGGTATCCTTAGGTATTCTAATTCTAATGTATTTTATATTTTATATCGTTTCCTATTACATATTATATTTTTACTTCAAATCACCTACACAGAACAACAAATTTAACAACAACGTGTGGCAAAAGTACGCAAAGGTATGCATCATGATTATGATAATGGTTTTTTCTTCCTAAGAGAGGTTGGTGTGGATTACTAATGCATTTTCAATTTTACTTAAGGGACAATCGAATAAATTCAATTCTTAAAAATCTCACGACTACTAAAAAATAAAACAGAGTCTAAATCTCGATAAGCACAAAGAATTGTGGTAGTGGTGGTGGTGACTGGTCATGTTAAGGGCCTTGGCCAAAGAACTTAAAGAATCGTGAAGCGAATAATATTCATGAAAGTGTGATGATGAGGCGAGGTGAACCCATGTCACTTCATGAATGAATGTTTTTGTTTCTCTTGGTAGTATTAGTATTTTTATTATTACGATGGTAATTTTACTAGGGAACTGACTGTTAGTAATAGGCAATTCGTTAGTTATCGTTTGTATAAGTTAATGTTAATGGTAATGTTAATGCGTATGTGTTTGTATTTATTGTTTGACAAAATTGGTAATAGCTAAGCACTTGCATGTCGCACGTACCACTAAATCGACACTATAGGACCAAGTCTTTTGTGGCTTACTCATCTCATCTCTCCAATTCAACCTTACTATTAGATTTTATTAGTTTGTTAAAGGTAATGGAATTTAATTGATGAAACTTGAATTCCTTTTACTTCTTTTGTTTTCAGCTATATATCTCACATCACAACTTACTCTACTAAAAGGTCCAATTCCTTTTATTTAGATTGCTCAGTATACTTTAATGGAAAATTACAAAAAATATCAAATTCCCCTTAAAATTTTTACGAGAATGTAAAATTTTCTGCTACGGTTATACTCAGACAATTGTTTCAATTTGATTAGACGTGATACCTTTGTAGTATTACACTGAAAATAAAATCTTCCACTTGCAAACTAAACCTTCCAAACCAGGGTCAAAATAAAATTCAAGTTTTAATAAGTCACAAGTCGCCAACTCTGGAATATATAGTTGTATTGCATTTGCATTGTCAATTAGTATTGAGAAGAGTAGACAGTCTTCGAAAGCAATTTAAGAACTAAATAGGATCAACAGACGTTTTGATGAGAACACACAGGATCAGAATGAGAAGAGATGACAGATGAGAAAGAAAACCTGACAATTCAAAGCATTAGTAATGGAAATAGATTTTGATGATGGCACTACTGTTGACGAATGATGTGGTGATGGCGAGTGGATTGAATTGGATCGGATTATAAGATGTGATGACATTAAATGAAAATATTTCATTCTTTTTGTTTGATTGACCACAAAGGGTTGTGTTCTGTAATTGTGTGACAGACGTCCAACTCCTAAGAGTGTAAAAACTAACCTGAAGTGTATACTTTATCACAATGCACTACTCGACTACTGTCCTACTGCTAAAGTGAGTCTGTCAACTTACTCATTCTCACTGTAACATTAAGAGTTGTTAATGATTGATCGTAAAATAAGCCGTAAGTACGAGGATGAAAGTTATCAGAAAATAAAAGACTTTTCTGATGTGTCTATGAGTCAAACTGTTTTCCTATTTTATTCTTTTATACAGATTAATATTATGAGCTGAATTGATGGATGAGTGTTACTATAAGTGTAAAGTACTAATCCCAAATCAATGAGCATAAACCACCTCATTAATATTATATTGTTTCTTTTTGCCGATCACTTTATACTCGAGAACTGACTAGGGCCAAACCTATACTAATCTCAGCAGTTGTTCTCTTACGGTTGTGGTCACTTTTATTCATTTACTGACTAATCCATCCAGTCTGTGTGGTGATAATGATTATTACTTAGTGAGCCCAGACTTTGCCAATATTGTCCTAGTCTTTCTGGCATGTAAGTAATGCTTTTGGTTTTGTCCATCTGTATAGTATCGAGCAACCTTTTTCTGACACATTGTACAGCATTTCTCATCATCATTAAATCTATCATCACCCAAAAACAATATGTTTAACCCTTTTCTTTACTACCGTAATAATAAGAAGACCCCATATGAGCCAGCCAGACTAACCTCTTAATTTTAATCCACAATAGTCACAAAAACGCGTCAATTTACATTCGCTTTTATATTATTGATGATAAGGGTCCTCTTTTAATGTGTAGTCAAATATACCATTGATTTGTAAATCTGCCCACACTACTTTGTTCTCTGTGGCTCACTTAATAATCTTTCAGCAATTTTATTAATATGAAGTACCTTAACATTAGATTACCAATAGTTTACTAGTTTTAGCTTATTCTGTAACCACCCTTGAATACATGCCCGATGAGTAATAACCTAAAAGCTTAATATTTTTTATGCAAGCATATATTAAAAATTCTGCATTTCCTCATATGGTAAAGTCTTATTTTCATTAGACTGACGCCCGATCGCGACCCTTTACAAAAATTAGTAGCCACATAATAACCCAACTGAACTAGCACTATTCAAGAAATTTACCTACAGGACAATTATCAAATTAAATAAATTTAGCATAAAAAAAAGATTTCTAACCCAAGTACCTGGAAGGAAAGGTAAGAACAATCAACTTATCAAAATGAGCACCCAATGCAATACCACACAACTGCTTTATTCTTAGAATCTAATTTCTTTTAAAATTAGTATAAAATCCTTTCCTAACCCTTAAACCAGCTACGAATGAACAACATCCTCGTCATCATCATCATAAAATTCTTCTGACGGACTCAAATGATTAAGGAATGAGGGTAAAAAGGGATGCTGCCACAAAGTGAGAAAAAACCCGTTGAAAAGAGAATCAACTGATGTTGAAAAAACTGACAGAGTAGTTGAAGTCGAAGGATTCTACTATCATCATCAGGGTAAAAAGTAAAAACCAAGTCCTCAAGTCTCAAGTGACTCGTTCATGCTTCTTTATTAGGTTAAGTGAATAAAAGGGCAATGGTGTGGCAGTGGTAATAGTAGTAGTGTGGTGATGGTGGTTATTACTTTGGTGGTGGTAGTGGTAAAGAAAAAAAATGGTTTTATAAAAGAGTTGTGTAGATTCTAGAGCAAACTAAACTAATAGAGAAAATAAAGAAAGAAAGGGAGGAAAAGGGTTCTCTATTATAGTCTATCTATTGTTGTATTCCATTATTGTATTCTGAATAATTTTATTATTATAACATAATCTTTTATATAATGCAATCCTATTGCTACACACATACAAACTCATTTTTCAATGTATGACACATAACTATGCAACAATGGAGATAAAAACAGTATAATAGACGCATCCCATTATAGCATTATTACATGAATATGCAATTCAATGATGGTATTATGTATTTTTATTGATACAAATGATACACACGCCTAAAAAAGTACCACAATATGGGAGTAGTGGTGGCAGTCCTATTGGTACCTTAATTCAGTAAATCATGGGGAAGGTTTTGTCAAAACTTTTGTGTGTCTCATTGTTGGCCCCATATAGGACGTCAACTATGTTATTTGAATTAATAGTCAGGATACTTGCTTATCAATTATTGATAATTTGGATAAGGTTATCCGTGGCATTGTAAGAAACTTTGTAAACTTTCTTCTACCATCTTTACATAATCTGATTGTTCTATAAAACTATAAGTTCTTCCGAATGCACGGATTACTAAAATATGAGTCTGATATCAAAATCTCACCCAAGATTTGTGCCCAGTACAGTCTGCTTAAATAATCATAACTACACTGATAAGTAATAGCAGTAGCGAGTATTTGATACATTAATTCAAACAATTTCATTCATTCTTTATCATCATCATCATCATAACCCTTCTTATTGAATGGAAAAAAGAGAATGCTAATCATTTATTGTGATTATATTTATTATGATGTATTTCCAAGTGTAAACTGCTACACTTTATTTCAAATGGAAAAATTCCGTCTCGTATTTCACTTTTTTACTTTGTGAATTTAAAAAAATCTTTTTTGAAATTTGTATAAAAATCTCTGATGAGCTGTTAATCAAAAAGGAAAAGAATTACTTGCCTAGTTTACTTTTCAGTCTGGTCTGGCTAATCAAAAGAACGGGTAGGTCGTAGAATGCATTTAGTAAGTCTTTATGTGATGAGGTAGATGAGGATGAGGATGAATTCAATGCAAGAGGAATGAAAAGTAAAAGTAGTTTTTGGTTTTTTTAAAAGATTTGAGATGAACCCTTAGGCAGAGGGATCAAATTTCGTTATACTTTTGTAGCTAGATTGATAGATAGCAGAGAGATAAATAATACAAGTTTATTTTCATGGTGCAATAGAAAGGTTTTATTGAACTATATGTAGAAATATCAAATAAATCAGATTATGAAATTTTACTATTATTATTATTATTACTATTGTTGGTTCGAGTGTGAGAAAGCTGATTATCCGTGAGGAATATGCAATGAAATGTAATATGGAAGTGAGAGCGTCAGTCTGCCGTCTGAGATTTTCGAATAAATCAGAATCCTTTGTGTGTCTGACTTCATTGTATGGGTGACCGAGTGTTTGCCTAATAATTCCTATAGAATGAATTAATCTCCTCAGAAGGCTCATTTATCCCATTCTAAATAAAATTAATGTTTCAACGTAATTTTTTTAAACTGACTTCCATTTCTTTTTCCTAAACTAGCGATCTAAGAATAAATATCCAGAATTTTAGCAAAAATTGTAAGCTCAAATAAAACATATATTGATAATTGAATTGCTTTGATGTTCCTTTTACTAGCTATTTTTCCCCAATGTTCAAGGCCAATTTTGGGGTTTTAAATATAAGAATTTTGAGGAAACATGTAACGCTGTTAAGTAGCAGTTTACCGTTATCCAACTGTACGAATTTTCAAAATAAATAATATAAACCATGTTGAGGCAAATAATTTCAGAAAAATAGACCACAAATTTTAACCTTTTAATTATTTAGTTTAATTCGTTTGTAATACAATAAATTTTACTTTCCATCACTTCCTTTCAGCTCCTTTCTCAGAACATGGGAATAGGTATTTTTCTGCACTTAATATCTCACAACCCTATCTACCATCATCAGACCACCACCAATCAAACTTGTAGAAAGCCCCGACTAATTTGTTTTATCATTAATAAGTACACACGAAACATTACCAAACTAAGTAAAAAGCAGTTGCTAACATTGTAACCGACAACAATAATAATATACAATACAAAAAAGAGGTAATGAAGGATCATCAGTCATAATCTCCATTTGAGTTAGAGGAGTAATCTATCACCAAACAATCTTCTATCCTTGGCTACAGATACAAAATCCTCTCGCTCTCTCTCTCTCATCTCTCAACACTTGAGTCAATAATTATAGATTTTGGTTAACATCTAAATGTACAGACTTCTAAATCATTCTCATCTTGGAAAATCAAGTCATCCAAAACGGTAATAATTATGTTGCACTTGGGACGTAAGTAGTAGTACAATAAGTAAGTAACCAGTCTGCCAGGAATCAATCATATAATATATCCATTTCAGCCCTTTCAAATTTAAAAGAAATTCTTCATTTACAAGTCTTCAAATTGGGAAGGAAAGATAATAATTATCCCTACTTACCTCAATAATTAAAAAAGACTCCACAAACTACAGGCATATATGTACATTTACCTTGTTTCACTACAATTAAATTACCCTATTGATCCTTTACAAGATATAATATTACACATTATCTTCCTCCTGTACAATTAGACATAAGAGAAGAGGCATAAAGCCAGCAATTAATTTTCGCATCGAATAGAAATCTAGGAATACCAATTGTTGCCGACAAAGCATTTAACTAACAAAGTGCACACAAACACAAGTAAATTCCTTCCCTTTAACATTTATATTTAAGACTTAATCGTGTCTACTTGAAAATTAAGCAATTTACTGAAACAATTTAGAAGAAAACAATGCCCAGATAATAATAACAATAATAATAAAGCATTATTGCTAATGGTTATGCAACTTTTGCACACATACGTGTACCTATCCACAGTTAAAAACCATTTTACAACATCCACACTTATCTTTAGCAAAAACCCATCCCTTTTTAGATTCTATATACATCATTACCTAAATAGATAGATCGCCCAAATATTCTCAGACATTTATTAAAAAACCTCACATTAAAAACTCCTAATCTGAGACAGATAGTCGGTCATTACAATCTTTAAAAAAAAGTTAAATGTATACCCAACCTATTAATTAATTCGATGTAAAACGCAAGGGCTACTAATAATGGAACGATTTTCTAATAAAAAGGCCTAAGTTTGTTTCATGCTTGATATAATACTTTTCCTCTATTATTATAATCATTTTTGAAATATATATTACAGAAATTATTACGGTTGTGTGTGTGGCTTTCTTATTTGATGTTTTTGTGGTTAGTATTGGGTTAACCTCAACCGTAATAGCTAAAATATATTAACAAAAAATACAAAATCACCACAAGTATATCTTCATCTATTTAGACACTCGCTACCTTCTTCTCATTCAGTGTACAATTACACTATCAGTATTATTATACTTTGTAAAAGAATAATTGCAACTTTGTGACTATCACTACATGTTTATAATAATTATTAAGATAATCGAGATGTTCGCAGGTTGGCACTCTAGTATGAGAAGTACCTACTAAATAATAAAACAATTTCAATACAAACGGAAATTAATAGTCTAGAGATACCTTGTATTTTTTCATTTTTTTTCTGATTAGTCAAACGATAAAAAAATGTTTTACCTGTAAATTTTTTTAAAATGTCTATAAAGCATTGGAGTTAATTGGCTACAGTGAAGAAAGATACGAGAGCTATTATAACAAATAAAATATAGAGTTGAGTAGAGAAGAACATGGGTATTGGTTGAGGTGGATGTGTTATAGTAGTAGTAGCAATTGTTAGTGTGATATTTATGATGATTTGATATTATTATTATGTGACTCATCTCAATCCAACTCTGAATATCTAACCCAAACGTTCATAATTTTTATTATTGCTACCTCTCTTCTTACTTGTTGGAAGAATTCATTTGGAATGCTTAATGTCGTTGTCGATTTGATATTCATACCAACTAACTAACTACACTACTTATTACTACACTACTACAATGCAATGAGCTCTTGGTGATGATGATGGCCGAAAAGGGATAAAAATTGCAAAAAGTACATAAAGAACCAAAGTTGATGAAAAGGGGATAAAGCAAATCAAGAAATATTACTCAAGCTAAAAAGTAAGAAAGCCGGTAACACAAGACAACTTTGTAGTCAATTAATCAATCTTCAATTTTCTGACATAATGGCCTTCTTCATCTTGTTTCAAGAGACTCAATTCGTGTCATAAAAATCATATCCAAGAGAGTAGAAATCCTTTTTCTTTTTTCCAATTCTTGTAAAATTCTACTCCATCTCCATGCAACTATAATATAACTTCTTATAAGCTCAAATAAGAAACAAATCAAATTTATTTTGTATTGAAATATTGAAATAAATATTGCACATAAAGCAAATGTAAGAATGTCTAGTAAAAAAAAGTCAAAAGGTCATTTTTGTCTATTTGGAATTTTTTAATTCTATTCTTGTCCCAAAATGTCAATCACAAAGAGAGGATGTGTTTGTTCATGGATTATTATTGGTAAGAGTGATATTGCCATTTTTGTGATTGATTGCTTACGCCACATGCCACCTGCTTCTATGGACCCAACTTGTGCCATATTGGTGCAAAAAATGTTTTAATCATTTCATTTTTCATATAATTCTCATCAGCCTTAAACAAATCTACATGAAAATAGTTATTATTGGCTTGAGGTGAATTGTATTTAACTTTTTGTCCAAAAACACAAAGCGAAATACACACTGCTTTTTGCTACTACTATAAAATTAATATACGATGAATTAAAATAGTTTCTGTTCATATTATAAGCTCTCCCTTTGATGAAGTGACTTCGGACAAACAATTTGTTGGGGACAAAAAATCAAAACTCACACTTTTATCAATCTAGCATCCAGCAGCACTATTCCTAATACTAAACTACAGTCCGATGTGATGATGATGACTGCTGATTTGTGAAGAGCAAATGGAGAAAAGATAAATTTGGAATGTTGAATGATAAAAAAGTCACTTGAGAAGTTGCTTGAGAGAACTCTCAAACAAAAATTCCTATAACAAATAATAACGTTATTTTTTTAATCAACTTACCCACTACTACTACTACTAGTGAGTTAACTATTACAAAAACTAACTAAACCTAAGAGACGCAACACAAGGGTTTTCTATTAAATACTTGATACTCCTTGTATTTCTATGTAGGTGTACACTTAAAAACTAAAGTAAAATAGTAAATAATTTATTTATACTTGAGTCAAGTATAAAATTATAAAATGCATTGCCATCACCACCACATCATCATCATCAAATCAAATCATTGAAATATATAATGGGATGTCTAAGTCGTCTAAGAAATCAAATATAATAAATTTTAAATTTTTTGTATAAAACAAAAGCTGACGACAAAGTCAAGTAGTTTGTGTCGCTAATTGACGTACGCAATAACTTTGCCCTCGAGCCTCATTGATTCTTTTATAATCGTTTTTTTATTATTTTTATTATATCATTACAAAACAGTATAATTACGAACTGAATGAGATTTCCAGGAAAGACCACGGAGCCGACGATTTCCTTGAGAGTTTCTTTATCCTTCTTGGAATTCTCTGATTAAATTGAAAGTTAGATCGAAGGTTGACTAGGCTTGGTGGTAGAATTGCAGCAGATGAGGATGAGATGACACAGAGGTTACCTGGCTGTCAAGTCAAACTACAACTAATCACTAACCACCACCACCATCGTCATCATCATCAACGGGTTACATCGCGTCGTCAATTCTCATTGTATATTTGGACACATGCCCTGGATGGAAGATCAATGATGAAATCATCCTTTAGAGCTTTGTAATTCAAAGTAACGATATGTCTTTAACATTATTAATTGTTATTTTACTTCGAGGAGAGTTTGTAAATTGTAGGATAAAAATGCAAGTGTACAGAAAGGACAGAGTGGAAGAAGCGGATTAAATAATAAAAATCCCCATTCAATTTAAATATTTAAACGAATAATATTAAGTACAATAATTGCATACATGCATATTATGATTATCAACCTTCAATCACATCTTTTACTTACTTTGCTACACTAATATATTACATTAGAATCTGTTGTATACCCAAATTAATAGGCTTGTTTCTCTTTTAAAAAGCTTTGCCAACTTGTCATGTTCAATCCCTCTGAATGTGGACATTTTTTGAATGATTTTCTTACTTGGATTTTGGACTTTGTCATCGTATCGTATAAAATTATAACTTAACAGTATGTAGGCAATTATATGAAAAAAGCAGAAGGACCTCTACACTTTCAAGCAGTTCCAAGACCAACTCTGAAGTTTCAACAACTGGCTTTCTATAATAATAATAATGCAGGTAGACCGGTCACTATAATGTACATCAGTAAAGATGATGATGATTGTACTAGTAGTAAACAAGGTAGGTAATTTAATTTATATTTCAATGTGAAATAAATAATGCAAAGAAAGTAACAAAATTACGATCACAGTGGTTTAGTTTGTATAGTGTGTGTGGTAGAATTCATAGAATTTGTTTTAGTAATAAAAAAGCTTCCATAAATCGTGTTGCGAGATTTGGGTGAAAGCAACTTGCTCATTTTTTCAAGTTCCTACGAAATTTATGTTCTTAGGAATGGTCTTTTATAACACTCCTATCGCAGTTTAACAATATTTGTATCCAGTTATACGAAAAAGCCTACGATTTAATTGCAGACTTTTCCTTAAAAGACAAATAACGTTAAAAGATGTTCACCCGCATAGGCCAAAATAAAGTATAATTTTTATTTTAAAAAACTCCATAACATTTATGGATTCTTTGAAACTTGAAAGGCCATAGGTAAATAATTATTCGCCTGCTAAAGCACTAGACAATGGAAATTTGATTATATATAACGAAGTTTTTGTCATTTAGCAAAGAATGCAAATACAGTATTATCAAGTTGTGTGTCATCATTTTAAATTCAAGCTAAACTAGCCCATTTATCCATTTAATCAGATTTACAAGACGAAGCCGCCGGACTGGACGAACTGGATAAAAGTTTTTATTTTTTTTTTTAATGGATGAGATGCCATTGCAAAATGTTCTCTTGGACTTGAAGAGTCAGATTCAGATTGGATAAGATACATAAATGGTTAATGATTGTTGTAATATGCATGACAAAAGTGCTTGCATGTATTTACTTGAGTGTTCTTCGGATTTTAACAAAAGATATCTTTAAGCTTGGTAATAGAGCAAGCAAATTCAATTTGAATTCTAGTCACTACATCAGCAATCTTTGATCCCGGTGGTAATGCCACGGTCCTTGTTTTCTCTGAAGATGAGAACCAACCAATTCAATGGACACACCGTAGATTTGCATGCTAAGAAAAAACAAATGGTGTTATCATCTTCCCTGATGACTGCAAGAAGGGCAATAAATGTTTACTATGATGATGCCCCCACCACCAAAGATTTAATCTAATAAAGCTAAATTTAACTTCTCTGACATTTTCCAATTAGTTTTGTATTCGCTTCAATAAACACTAAAACAGGAAGAAGAATCAGAACCCGATTGAACTTCCAAGTTTTTTTCTTCTGGATTTATAATGCAGGTAAATAATAAATTCCATTGAGATGCAGAACTCAATACACCCATAAATTCATAATGTGTCCCCTTATCAACTAAAGGAGATAGGAATCGACAGAAACATTCTTCTACGAGCACTTTTACATAATATATTACACAACATGTTTATGTCCACTTCATTTGATTCCACTTTGCTCCACGAAGATATATTTACGATCGGACATTTAACTTTGAATATTAAATGACAAACGATCACCTTTAAAATTTACTTTATAAGGTTACAAGATACTTTGCCAGTAAATTTAGGCAGTCAGTATGCAATTTTCTTAAAAAATCAGGTGTACATGAAACACACTCATACACCCTACTTTGCCACATGCATACGTACATCCATGTACTAAAAAGAATCATCATAATGGTTTCCCATATTTCATCCAGTTTTTCTATTCACCAACATCAACCTATTCTGTCTTTAATACATTTCGGCAATATTTTATCACTTTAAAAGCCAGCAACGAGTTATCATGTTGAACTGCTTTGCAAATTGCCATCTCTCACGGTGCCACAACCGCTTCTGGTGAATATCCCCACTGCCAACTGCTGATTTACGGGTTAATGAGGAGATCCCCTGCCTAGCTCAGACGGGATATTAGAGCCACATTAGTTTAGACGACCAAGACCAATGATGATAGTTCCAAGATGCTTAACTTCTCCACTAAGGCAATAAGCGATACAATAATAAAATATATATATATATATTATTTCACTTTGTCTGGTTGACTTGTTCTCATGGTCAGATCACATGTCATTTAATATCTAAACATGCATGCATACAATAAAATAATGATAATAATAATACATTTATACTAACTAACAGTACAGATTCTCATTCCGTATAGTAATAATAACAAGGCAGAAAACCCAGTCGAGCCACTCTGCAAATTAATGAGACTGATAACGAACATTATAAAAAGCCCAGGTAGGTAACATCAATTTTACTGGCTGTACCTACTAGTCCAGAGTACCAGTAGTGATTATAGCAAACTTTTGAAGTTTTGCTTCTGTCTGATGCAACGCGAATGGATATTTGGACACTAGAATTTCCCATCTAGGAAGATCTATTATGCATTGTACATTCTATTGTATGTGACTTCTGGGAGCAGTCTAATTTTTTCTTAAAAAATCGCCCTTGTCTTCTTTTACTGAATTGAATGTCTCTTGTCATGTCAAAGAGACAAGAGGTGTACAGATATTCATTCATAATAGGTAGTAAAAATCATATTCTTATCCAATAGTAATACCATTGTCAAAATCACAGGTAGTAGATACTTTGGAAAAAATTACTATTGAGTTCACCATGGATTTTTCATTGAATATCATTTTTTGTACAGGGAAAAGTACATGCATTCATATATGCTTCTAAAATGAATAAGTCATTTTGTAAACATAAAAATTTAAATTGCTATGTAATTTTTTACCAAATTTTTCATTATCTTCACCTCTTGTGAGATGAGAAATTTTTCATCGCGTTGGTGGTCTAAATCAAAAATATTTAATATTCGTAGCATATAAGTTTTTAGTGATTTCACTATCTTCACTTTGTCCCTTTCTTTCATTCTTGTCCTGTTTTTTTTCTATTTACACAATAATACAAACTGGAATGATAAGAAAGACGAAATATTATATTGAGAAATAAATGAGAATAAAATGATGAAGGAAAGGAAAAGGCTTAAAAGGCAATGCAAGTACATGTAACGTGTTTGTACTTTGGTTTCAATTGTCTTACGTCCCCAAATCCTTCTATTTTATTATATTGTATGTTCTGTGTCTTGTGTTATGTCATTTTAGTCATGTTGTTTGTTGTTCTTAAAACAAGTCATCCCCACAAAAGCATCGTTTTTATCCATAAGAAAATATACATATAGTGACGGTACTAGCTTTCAGTGTGTAAGACTGTCAAATCAAGATGAGATAGGGCCGACTGACAACTCTACTTATAATCAGTCACTAAAAAGACAATTCCTTCATAAACCTCTATACACTTATGTTACAGGCTTAGTAAAAAAACTGAGTTGTTTATGACCATAATCCATTAATAATTTTCCAAGGCTTCTAATGAATGAAGTATTTTTTTCATAAGAAAACAAGCACATCTGAATTTAATTTCAGGTCAAATAAAATGAAAACTAGCACACACAAACTGCTTTCACCACCACATTAAAGCGAACGATTATAGTAGCATCTTTATAAATGAATATGTGTTACTTTATACAAATTAATCTAAGCAAAATTTAGAACTATGCAAAATTAAAATGTAAATTAAGTGAATACAAAGCCATTATTATTACATGCTAAATAATGTATATTCCTCATATTGAATTGATCATTGAGATTGATCACGAGTATAAAAAAGTAGTCTGCCAATAAATCAGAGTAAAGTAGTTTAATATTTTACGCGAGGTGATAGGTTGATGACAAAGTACAAGATTTTATACGACTCGGTAATTGAAAAAAAGAAGCTTGTATTATTCAAGAGTGAAGAGTGAGTACAAGTCAGTTACTATACTACATTATGTAATTGCACTGTACCAAGTCAAAGATCGACATTTGTTTGAGATAATTGAAGAGTAAACGTCGAAAGGATTGGGAATTAAATTTCCAACGATGAAATTGAAAGGTAATATAGTAAGTAAGTAAGTACCAAGGTAATGGGTTAAAAACGTACTTACACAAATAGTACAGAAGCTACTAGTCTCCTCTTACTTTATAAAATACACGTCATGAACTATTACTTACCAATACTTTATTATACAATGCCTTATATTATTACCATTATGCTTAAAAATAAGTAATAACATGTATTCATTGTGTTGATGGATATAGAGATAATTGACTGGATTTGTTGATTCTTGATTCTATAGAAAAAATATAAATCCACACCACATATTTAAGGTAGCCAAGCGAAAAAGAATGAATGCATTTTTATGAGACAGATATTTTCTTATTAGGTAGTTTAAATCTTATGTGAAAAGAGTAATAAAATAATAACAGAGTACTTCAAAACTCTCAAATAATAATAAAGCGACTTGGTGACAGTTAGTTAACTTATTTAAGAGAAGAAAACAACGTGCTAAAGCAAATATTAGACGAGAGGACTCATCTTACATGTATTTTTCATTATTAAAAACCTTCATTGTATGACTGATGACTGAATTTGAACCTTAGACGTTTGTCAGTAGCAGTCAGTGTAGCAGTAGTAATAACATTAGTAGTTATCATGAGGCAATAAGACGGTGAGACACTTAACGACTCCCTTGAGTCTTGACTTAGTTCTAGGACTTTAAGAAAAACTAAATAATTCTAACCTACTTGAGTGATAATTCACTGATAATCCACTATTTCAAGAGGACTGACTGAAAGTACGACTACTGCTACTTCTACTACTACAGTTTTGAAAAAGTAAGGATGACTGTAAAAGTCTCAAAGGTAATAATGACTTCCCTTTGATATACCTTAAATAGTTTCACTTACTTACCTTCGCTTTTCACCTTGCGTACTATTATGTCATCCCTTAAGGTAAAAATTTAAGCCGAGCCTACCAAGCTGCCCACTAATTCTACTCCAAGCTTGCTTACCTCTTTAAGAAATAACTCAAGATATAACCCACATCGGCACGGGAAGAATAAAGGGACCTTTCAAATACTTTGAAAGACCACCTGAAAAATGTTACAATCCCCAGACATATAAATCAGCCTGAACCTTAACTTAACAGGGCCCTTCTTTGATCTTTTAGTTATGAAATGCTTTCGCCTTATGATGAAATGAAAAGGCACAACCACAGCAAGCAAGTTAGAAACTTTTATTTAAAAACCGAGTCTTCTCTTTTTAACTGCTATCGGCTATCACCTCAAATACTACTAATACTACTACTGCCATTTACTACGAATAATACCAATGCAATGCTACAGAGCCTATTGCTTACATAACAACTTATGGACATTTTTTATCTCGATAAATACCACTACTAGCTATACAACTACTATTATGTCTAAACCATATCGCATTGGAATAAAGTACTTTCTATCAACTCATAAAATAAAATCCAACTGAAGCAAAGAAATTTCATTGTGTTTTTCAAACAATGCATGGAAATAAAATACTCACACTTTACCAGCTACTGATCTCCTTTTCTCTTGTAACATTACCTATATCGCCTTATAAGCACACAGTACTTTAGTTCTGTATTGGTTATCTTTTGAAATCTCAAAGGGTATCATTTCCGAATTTCCACCTACGAGTATTTCATACATAGAAAAACTTAAAAGCTACCTTTAGTCCATTCACTGTCCATAAACTGAATTCCATATCAATTATTCAATATTCAAGTCCAAAGAGTTTCTCCAATATGTCTTACCAGCCAGGTAGTAGCTGGTAAAAACACGTAAGCGTGTATTAATGTTATGGATAGAATATTATGTAATAATATTAGGAATAATAAAGATGTAGTTTGAAGCTCTGAAAGCTGAGAAACAAAGCAAAGGTCCAAGACCACTGTATTTGACCAAGCACTATAGTAGTGCCATGCTCCCACCTCGACGGGCAATTAAGACATCTCTGTCTCTCTCAGTATTTCATGGACGACAAAGAGTCAAGGTTGATAAAGAAGAATAAAGAGACGACGAAAGGATGAATGGAAGAGCTACTTACACTTGTCAAAGAGGTAAGTAAACATCTATAATAAAGATGTTTCTGGAAGATACCTAACAAAGTTAAAGTAAAAAGATAGATTTGGTTTTTACAGGTAATACTATGGTAGATATGCCATCATAAGCTCGATAGTTACACTTGGACAGAAGATAATAGATGACTTGGTAGAGGTAGATCAATATGAAGGTAGACAGATACATTGACAAAAGCTTGGAACTTTGTCTCTCAAGATGTTCAGCAGAAGCCAATAGGGTAGTCCAGAAGTCCAGCAGAAGTCCTCTGATCTCATAAGAATTTCTCCCACCCTCACAACTACCATCACCACCGTCGTTTTCAAACATCAAACTGAAATGAAGGTGTGTATGTGTGTGTGTGGCACAGTGTCCATCTCATTGTTATTTTTCATCTCTTTTCCTTCCATTACGATTATGTTCGTTACTTTAATAATAGGCCCTCGAATACTAAAATATGAATGCAATAAAGATATTTCGATAATCTTTAAACTAAAACAGAAATCAAAGCAATTCCATGAAAAAAGTAATAATATTATTTATCAAAAAGTATTATTCACCAGTAGCAGTGCCATTCACTGTAATGACACTGGTATGGCACAATTCAGAGCTTTTTAAATCAATTGTGTTGGACTCTGCAAGAGAAGCCGATTCGATAGAACGGTGGATAGAAATGTAAAGTGAGAAATGGCTCATCGACACCGACACAATACAAAACCAACAATAATGCTGTCTCAGACTATGAGAAATTACATACTATTTTTCCAACGTGTATAAAATACAGTAAAATACCTTTAGCTAATGGGAAAGGGATTCTTTTCAACACAAGGGAAAATATAGGAAAGTCTATAGTATATTCGTATTAGGCATTGTGATCATTGTTAGTAAGCATTTTACATGTTAAAATTGTATGGGTTTTCAATTCTACTTTTTATAGAACAATGCCCTTGAGTTTCCGGTCAGCCTCAGCCTTTATGAATTGTGTTTGCACGTCCTCAACTTCTTATTACAATTTACAAGAAGTCCTCCCTCGAAATACGTATACTATAGCCTATCATACTTGTTTCAGCATATTTTTGTAGTCAGAAAGGCAGTAGTAGTTGCAGAAGTTGTGGTAGTACGAGCACATCATAAAAATCCAAGTCAACATCTCCCAAGAGCTTATTAAATAAAATACATGCAACCATTAATTGCTTAAAGAATGTTTTTATATTTATTTCTTGTCCAAAGCAGATCTATCTAGTATGTTCAAAGCTATTAGGAAGTAAATTGTTTTATGCTAACAGTGCTATATAATTCATTACGTCAGTAATGTATGGAGATCAATTGGTCACGAAATGAAGCGTTAAAATGTATGAGTTGTCCGAGTATATTTGAAGTTCAGATATTGCACGTAAAATCCAGTGGTATTTTATTAAATATATGGATGGATGCTTAAGTGAGTGAGATAGATGAATATTTGAATAAGCAGGTTTAGACTTGAGTAGATACAATTACAAGAGGGGATTAAATCGAAATCAAACTATTTAGATTTAGAAAGTAAATTGTAGTTCCTATTTTCATCACTTTTACATAGAAGGAAGATTTTCTTAGTTCTGGTATTTTGTCTCTATGAATGTAAGTTTCTGTTATGTATTGTCTGTCTATCTGCCTGTTCATCCAGTCGGGTTGGTTATTAGTGAATTTATCAGAAAGATGATTTGACAGGTTGATTTCAGGGTTGGCTAAGCTGAACCAGGACTAAGAGAGTAAGAAATCGTCATCTTTGTGATCTTTCCGAAGGGATAAATTGGTTTGAAACAAATCATCTATTAGAATACAATAGGTAGGCCTAGTCAAAGAGAAACCTCAGATCAAACTGACTGAAAGGGACAAATGACGTCCAGAGTGTGGAGAGTTGTTCACCATTTGTCATATAAAAGAGCCGAGTCACGGATGGTGCGACATGAATTCCCGATTTTCTTCATCCCCCCGTACTTAAAACACATTTTCAAGGCATCACTGTCTACTTTGGGAGACAATTGCCGAAAAAAGGCCACGCATCATGAACCAAGTTTAAATTTCTTGGCTTAAGTTACTCTTAACTGATAGAAAACTCTTTAGACTGAAGATACAGCAAAGTAAAAGCATGAGCACCCGGCACCCAACTGAACTTGAAATCTACAACTATCACCTATATCAAGTATAGGTCAAAACTTGATACAAAACCAATCATAATATCACCACGGTTTTAAGAAGACGCAACCAGGTAACAAACATCATTGCATTCCCTTATGGTACTTAAAGAGATTAAACCGCTTTTAAAAAGTAAAACAGCAGGGAAATGGGTACCCATGGAAGGCTTTTTATTTAAAGAAATGATAATACTCTCGTCTACAACTAACTAGCATCATCTTCCTCATTCCCAACTATCTCTTTGACTCTCCTACCTACTTTAGGATTAGGATTAGAGGATTATTATTATGTACATATGATGATCTGCTATTATTATGTTGTGCAATGCAATAATGTATCGTTTGTATGTATCAGTTCAAGTTCCGCATTCATCAGCCTTATTGGTATGATGATAATATCATTGAACTTGGTAATAGTGGCAGTGTGGTGCGAGGTGAAGGTGACTTGCTGACTTGATTCCAGCCAGCAGCAGTCTCAAGACTTGGCCTTTTCTATCCTCAGAACTTTTTGAAATTCATCTCACAACACACATCACCACGAGAGAGAGAGGAAAAAATATAATTCGATTCCCAGCAGCAGATGATTATACGAAGATGATGGTTTTTCAATTCAGTGTTTTAAAAGGTAACGTCGTCAAGTAAGTAAAACTAGCAAGAAAAGTCGCTTGGAGTGAGTGAGTTTGAAGAGGAAAAGGTCTATCATCATCAGGTCATGACATAACTGAAAGAAGGCATCAGACTAACGATGATAAATAGGTAGGAAGTTCAGTCTAATCTAGCCTTACTGTATTATTAAAAATAGTAAAGGGTTGGGAAGGAAGTAGGATGATAATATGCTCTATCTCTTTTTAGTCAAATGATTCTTCCATTTCAAAATCCTTCAAAAGCATCCTCATGTATCTTCATTGCTTTAAACTGTACAACAACTGTGACAAATACAATAAACAAATGGTTGAATTTGCTACATGGATTATTTTTACACCTTTATATTTAAATAAGTTCCAGGAAATTCCTTGAAATGACAAAAACCGGATTCCGGTTAGTCAAAACAATTGCAAAATACTGGGAAAAGCAGATAGATTTACAATGGAGTAAAACACGTCTAATCAGTGTAATGACTGGAATGAATACCGGACGAACGGACAAAGTTATAAAAAGATAAGAATATAACCATTCAACCAAATGATAAGCAACTATCGATGAGCTTATTAATAGGTGTAGTAAAATAGACCCTGAGATGTCAGTCAAACTAAGGATTGATTAAGATATCTAAAACATTTGATCTGTTGATCTGTTTTGAATATGTAGAGATTGGTTTATTACGAAGTATCGAATTTAGAACCCCATGGGGATTTCACATTTCAGGTCAAATTTTGCGAGCAGAATAACATGGGAAGATTGAAAGGTTTAACATCGGACGGATTTGGAAGGTTGGGAGTTATATTTTCATTTTTAGGTTCCTAATCTCAATTTAAAATCCTCGTTACTTTCATTAATCCAAATATCCGTCTGTTGTTGTCTCTTTTCCTGCAAACAACCCTCTCGACCTGGTACGCATAAACACTTTATCATGAATGAGCTTCGTCACATACGAAAACCTTCGGAAGCGACTATAAGCGTCATAATTTTCGATAATCAAAGAGACTGCAGCTTCACTTTTGTATAAGGTCGAACTTAATTATCACCATTTTCGACTTCATCATTCTCTACCCCTAAAATATGAAAGAATACAACGAATTAAAAAAGGTACACTCAGCTGAAACCAATTTCCTTATATGGTTTGTTCTGTTGTGTGATAATGATATAAAGCATAATTAAATCCAGAACAAACCAACGACCTGGATCAGATAGATTCATTTTGCATAAAAACAATTACTTGCTTACTAGCTATTGCTCACACCTACTGCTCCAGTGGAATGTGCAATTTAATCAAAAGGAAGCAATTGTTATACAAGCCTGCATTGTGACAGAGGAAGAAGAGCTTATCAATACGAATAATAGTCATCTAGTGTTAGTCAAGTAGTTGCAAACAAAAAAACAAGCAAATATCACCTAATTAGAACTAGAATAAAATATTAGTTTACGAAAAAGGAGTGATCAACTTCATTCCAGTTATGTTTTATGCTATGAATACATAATTAATTGCATCGAAAATCAACTTATTAAGGAGTTAAATTAAATTGTAAAAAAAATTAAGTCATAATAATAACTGTTGTTTTATTAAAATAACTAAATGTCCCATTAAAGGATTACAAAACGCGGCGTGAAATAAAAATATGCAAATTTAGTTATTTCTTGATAATCTTTTATTGCAAATTTTGCTCTCACTACCTCGTCTAGTCACTTCGGCCTTGTCTAAACTAGAATAGGTGGCCATTCACTAGTACCGTCATCAATGGTCAACCAGGGTATCTTTCTTCATTAACAAATTTGCATACTATACATAAATATACATGCATAATTTGACAATTTCAATGCATCCATACCATATATATACCAATAGGTAATGATTGCATGAATACCCAATAATGAAACAAATATAAATGCTGTGGAACAGGAACAACTTTTTTTCCTCGGACTTGCTAATCTCGCTAAAATCTTAATCCCTTCTGTCTGTCTAGGCCGAAAAGGAAATTTGCCTTTACTCTTTACATATTTTACATACAAATTACAATCAACAAAAATATTACATACACGAGTACTTATCCTGGTAGTTTGGAATGATGATGGTGGCATTTTTTCTCCCTATGATTTCATACATGATATGACAATGTGATATTTAATGCTTGTGGTTAGTAGTTGTAGGTTTTTTGCACAGATTTGCAAACCTGACACTAATCCTCGTTTACAACAAGGTGAAAATTTAAATGTCAACCTAGGTCAAGTAACTCGGCCGTTAATCAAGATACAACTTTTGATTTAATTCTCAAACGAGTGATTATTTATCTAATGTTCCTTTATACATAATATTATCAACCTATACGAGTTTTCCCTGTACAATAGACCCATTACTACCATCATCATCATCACAATCGCAAATCTTTTAGAACTCTATCTTTATTCCTTTAAGTCAGACAAGTTGTCATGCGATCTTCGTACCTAAAAGTTATGCCGAACCCAAATGCCACATTACAGGAGATCGTGTCCCCTGTCTATAAGCAAGCTTGTATGTATTAAGATGACTTTTATAGTAGTACACCTTAATGTTCTGTACTTATTAATGTGTCTCGATTCAGTAACAATAAATTTACAAGTAAAATAAATAAATCCTTAAGAGTTTCTTCAATTTCTTTTTGTAAAGCACGGCCAGTGGTGCGGGACATTCATCATGTCGCATGCAATATCTCTGATGGCTTTTCTCTTTGTTGTATAATACTACCCTAGCGACTATATATATTCATGGAGATGAAATAGCCAGTACTTTGGTGTATAAACATTTGAAATGATAAAAAGTAAGGAGTAAATGAAACATTATGGAGAAAGAGACGTGTTTGAATTCCTTAAGAAAACTTTCGAATGTTATAGCTTCTTACACATCACGGATAAACATAAACCATATAGACACTGAAAAGTTCCTAGAGGTAGAACAACTACTGCTTCAAACGTAACGCAACGGTATTAGGATACGAACTTTGATAATACAAACGATATGATAGAGCTGAATGTTTTATGATTGTTGAAGAGGCTGCCTCTTGGATAAATTTAATAAAAGGAGAAAATATCTTGTTAAAACTCCATGGGGGGTTTTTGATAGTTCCCTTTGTACTTGCTTATTGGTCCTATTCTATACAGTCTCGGTGGTGTGGTAATGTAAAGTAGTTTAAATATATATACACACACACGATCTAATGTAATGTAGCAATGCCCTCCGAGAGAGATAACTAACACGGCTAGAAAGAAACTAGAAGGATAGAGAAGCATTTGAAATTTATAAGGTACACAAACTCATTGTCATGTCAAAGATAGAAAAAGTAGAGTCGTGGATATGAAAAGCGGAATTGAAACTTTGGTAACCCTAAGCCAAACTAACCTATGATAACATAAACATTATATTTAACTATTTTTAAGTGTAATATGTAATAAAATGCAAACAATATCTACATAAGATAAGATGCCTGAGGCATTTACACACTCTACAGAATTGTACTTCGGATGAAAGTTTTTAGATTGCGTGTCAAACAATAATACAAGCAGGGTCAAGTTAAAGTCTTCCTTTTTTAGAGGAAACACTTCACAAGCTTTAATCTTTTAGCTAACTTTATATCATAGTGTGTAAGAAAACACCAAAAGCCTTCTTTGGTAAAAGTAATTGTAAAGTCTTGTTCAAATTAAAAGTATTTTAATAGGAAAATCTTCAAAGGATTCATCTTCCTTGCTTTGATGTAAGTACTGCATATATGTAATTATCTAATGCTTTTACGTTTTTGTAAATTCTCAACTTGTTAAAACAAATGTACATACAAAAAGTTCATGTCATACTAATTTTTTATTCATTGCATCTGGCCGAAGTAATATTCATTATTACAATAAATTGAAATGAATCTATGGTATGAAATGACTTAAGCATGAATAAAATCCCTACATTAGTCTTTGCAAACGTTAGAATTCTTGAATATCCCGATTTTCATAAAACTAGTCGGACCATACATCCCGGATTTCTCCCGATATTTACACCCGATGGTCACCCTACATGGAACTCTGACTTTCTCAAAATATTTATTTAAAGTTTCTGGTAAGGAAAAACTGTGCTGTTTATGAGCTTATTGGTCACATCAGCAAATCTCTACTTAGCATAAATTAAATATCTTCAAGTGTTATAAAAATACTAAAAAAGTACGAGATAAATTATTAGATGAGGTCACATGCTGTTCATTTAGTATTCAGATAATTCAGAATAGCTCAAACTGTTAAATTGTACCTAGTAGTACACACCTCTTGAAATATAAAATAAAAATTAAATATATCACAGTTCATTATGACTATTAAAGAAGATTGGTACAAGTTGTTGCACACACGTAAAATATTATTCTCCGTGTTACCTACACAATCAACATCATCTTCATCGTCATCAACCCTCTATCTCTAGTCTTTATAAAAATGTAAAAAATCCATTCTCATGATACTAGATGATAATGTATTTCGAATTATCATACAATTATTTTCTTTTTAGACATAACGAGAGACATGTAATGTAAGCCATTATGTCAAAACCAGAGGACGCTTTCCTTATACTCCATCACAATCATAACTTCGTTTAGCACTTGCAACAAATCTTGAGCCTATGTAACGTTGTTTATTCAAACTAAAAGACCAAGCGTTCCTTCGGTTAATATAATGAGGTAAGTAGTAATAATATATTTTTTTTACATTATTATTATTATGGGATGGAATATGCTAAGTGCTTTTACACCATTTGAGTTTTGAATTTGATGGAGAGGTTGAATTTCGACAACGCGTCACCTCTACAACTACTGCATCTTACTTCAAAGTACCACCAACAAAGAGAGGAAATCTTTTTGATAAACTTTGATATGGCAATGAAATGACAAGCCACCTTCATCATCATCACCATCACTCGTAAAGTTAATAATTCGTGCAAAGTTTTCGTGTCAATAAAACACCCATACTCCTTAGACTTGACATAATAAACTTAGTGAATCTTCCTCTAATACGAATGTGCAAAGGTCAGACATTAGAAGATATCCCGATATGTATGTACTGTGTACACGAAGTAATTTGAAAAGCTACTAGATATGAAACCTGCATTCGATTATACGATATGGGTATTTTTTCAAAGATGCAACTTTAACAAGACGAAAAAAATAAAACCTGCAACAATGAGCATTTGAGAGCGAGATGAGGTTGAGTTAAATCAGCCATGAAAATGCTAATAGATTTAATAACGATAATAACAAGTCGGATAAAAATGTAGAATTCATAATGTAGCAAAAAAAATCAATCTCCAGGAGCAGCAAGTCTAATAAACTGCACTGTGCATTTACTTTTTACTTGAAGGCAGTAGTAGAATTAGTAGTAGGAGAGGCGGTGGATGGTCCATGTATATAACTAGTCTGTCCATCATTATCATTCATGCATCATTCATGAATCATGAATCTATCAAACTTTTACTTACCACTTGCTGTCACATATACTAATACATTTATGCACTTGGCTACCCTTGCCAATCTTGTCGTGATCCTATAGTTCTGAATTTTAGTTATCGCAAACTTTTTTTGACTTGCATATCTATCTACAAGAATAATCTTAAAAGTGCATCAAGGAGTAAGTATTAGTTTTGACCTGTTCATTTTGGCTTTGATCCTATCACAAAATCACCATAGTCATGTTCTTGATTGTTATAAAAATGCAAAGAAAGTTTCATTTCCTCAAAGCACTTATCATTTTCATAAACAATGAGAAATATTTTGCTGGTAATTGCTTATGGCATCATGTTATCATGATACTACTAGTCCTTGTCCATCATGGGAAACTGATTGATGGACGCTGTTTCAATTTTAACCAACTGTCAAGTTATCAAAGCTTTTTAAAAATAGGATTGAAATTCTCATCCAACCTAATCGTCTTAAAATCCTCCAACGTGATTTATGCATAAAAATTTCCATCATATCAATTCAAATACAACAACACAACATTCAAATGATACTTATATATATTATTACTATTACTGTAAGAACTAGTAAAGAATAAAAGAACCCGTTTCATACTCTCATGTAAAGAGATTCTCATTATTATTGTCAGTTTGTCAGGTGAGTAAACTAATCGTCTTGAGAAATAACATCAATAACATTTTACCTTACATTTTGCATATTATGATCAGACAAGTATAAGCAAGGAGGTAAGCAATTATCTTAAATCAACATCACATCGTTATGATGAGAATATTATCTTTGAGTATTTATTTCAATGAGGATAATACGTGCATTCAATTCCACCTTGTAAAAAACCTAAGCTTCTATATACAATGCCACACCATAAGGATACCACCTCAAGCAAGAGAAGAGTAAGGACAAAACTAGCATACCAATACTACAATACCAAAACGTAAAATGTTTAAAGATTACATAATGCATAATAAATAGGAGAAGAAATCTTCCGATTATTAGAAGAAAAAAAATTGTAATAACAAAACGAGGATAACAATAATAATAATAAAAAATAATAGTACATTATACAAATGGATGATGAGCAGGTGGGTCATCTCGTCAAATCAAGCATCACAACATAAAAGAATCACACCAACCTATCTGATCTACCAGAAAGAAGATGCATTACATTTTTTATACATTAAAATAATAGTAATATCATTCATCAACATTACATAAGATTTAACAGGTAACATTTACATTGCATTTCATTGCATTGCAATATTCCTGCTACAACTGTTAAAGTACAAAGTGAAAAATCACGCCTGACGGGTGCACAATAGAATATTATAATAGTAATATCTTCAAAGCAGTTTGAACTCTAGTATACATTTAACTATAGAACCAAACTCTCAACAATATCAGATATCTTTATTAATTGTATATCCATTCATCCAGAAGTCTATGCAGAAAGATGTGTTTTAAGTCCCTGGATTGAAATTATGACTAAAATTGATAAAAAGCACTTCCTTAAAATATACACAATGATCCATACCTGTGGGGTTTAGGATTTGATTTTATTTCATAACACAAAGAAAGCCTCTAACTGCAATTCCATGCCGCAGCATTAGTAATAATATTTTCAATATTTGTGGATGAACAATAGTAATAACAATAATAATCTTTTGTAAAGCTACGTCCGATTTGAATATTTATAATGCTCATACATCTTTCTTTACTTTGTCTCGTTGTATTTGTAGATACAACGTGTTCAAAGTATTAGCACAGAGTTGATGATGCAGATGCACCAGAGTAACCCATCACATCACCAGGGCCAAGGTTTTATTTTTAAAGGTTTTTATTTTATTCGATAACGAATAATTTCACAAGAATAAAAAAGGGTTTCTTCCACACACACATAGAATACAAAGCATACAAGTAAAGTAGTATGTAAATGCGTGTGTAAAAATACACACACATTACATTACAGATTACATCCACATTACATTACGTATGCATGCAGTACGAAAAAACTACATATTAAATATTAATAATAATAATATGAATGAATTCCCTTGTGTGTTTACTATCTTTCAAAAAAATTTGGTAAATAGAGGTGCGTCTATCATCACATCACATCATTTCATTTCCCATCAATGTTACCCTCAACTCTTTATCATCTCATTGTTACCAACTACCACTTCTACTACTGCTTCTACCACCACCATTGCAAATCACTATTACCCAAACCCAATGCACACCAATTTTTTAATAGATTTAAATCCTACAGAATTAGCTATATGAATATATAACTTACTTAATTTTTGACAGCAGAAGGTATTATATTATCATGGTATAGTTTATGTTTTTATTATTAAGCTGTCTTTTCAAAAAAAGATTTCTGAGTTAAGTGAGTAAAACTGTTTCTCAGGTAGCTCAATTCAAATAAAAACATAATTAAAATAGAAGATCACCATAAAAAACGGAAGGAAATCTAGTAAAACTAAGTTATGAACTTACATTGGATTGTTCCACGTAGAAATTAGGGGGTTCCTTATTCTTTTTGAAGTATGTGCCACGCATTATATAACTGATAGAATTTACCTTTAGGTTTAGGTAAAATATCTATATAGGTACACTTTGAATTTTCTAAAGTTCTTGAGATACCTATTCCCATCACTACTATAGTATCATTTTCACTATGCCATATACATCATCACCACCACCACTACTACTAACTATAAGTAGTATAATATTGAATATAGGTAGAAAAAGTTTAAACTTAAATGTGAAAAAAAACTCGAGCAAATAGACTCCTGTTTGCTGGAGAGAAGTTAATTCATCTTGGTTTTTTGTAATAAAGTTAAAAAATATTTAAGCCAGTCAAAGGCCAGTAAGATACACGTAAAGAATGTAAAAGAATGGATGAGCATAATTTAAGGGAGTTATTTCGTGTGTGGTTTTTTTTCTTTTGTAAAAAAATCAACTTTATTTCTTTAAAAAGAGTAAATGAATTTAATGGGAAATAAAACACCTGAAAATGGTTCAAAACTGGACAGGAAGAGAATATTGTTAAATATTTTTTAACAATTGAACAGCAAATGAATGAATGGACTCAAAGGATTTCATGAAGACTTAAAATGACCTTAAAATTATTATTACTCTTAAGCTGATGCTCCTGTTCTTAGTTATTCATTTGTGTTAAAATATAAAATGAGAATGGGAGAGACTTTAAGGTGCACTGAGTAAGACTAGGATGGATCAATTGAGTTGTTGTTTTTCTCTTTACCTTCTGCTTTATTTATTAGTGTCTTCTTAAACTATTTTGGTTTTTTTAAAGAAAAAGAGAGGAATTTCAGGTGAGAAATATTAGGGTTGTGGATGGACCTCATGGCATAGATGGATCGAGGACAATATATGAATTGCTCTTTAAGTGAAAGAGTGTCCCTTTCATCTTATGGGTCATAGTGTACTGAGTATATATATCTTCTAGTATATAAATCTAGTGTATAAAGGTACTCTAAATTAACCAAGTTCTATTGCGACAACCCTCGCTAAAGTTAACTTGAAGAGTATCGTGAAAATTTTAGTCAAAAGGTTTTTAGACTGAGCTGTGAATTATTATTTTTTTTATGGGAATGTATATACTCTGCATCCTACTTGGTTTCTTAAAGGTAAAAATTGAGATTTTTAAGACTGTAACTTTGTAGGTTTGTGTCCTAACAGAGATATTTTGTAGTGAGTGGAGATCACTTGAATAGAGGGCCATATACACTCCTCATTCTCCAGGAGTTCACGGTTTTTTGAAAAAACAAAGCAGAGATTCCAAAATCTGTAGGAGGGCCTTTTCCAGTATTAGAAAAGTTTTACAGCCCGAAGTAGTCATAAAATTTCATTGCACCTGAGTGCCGAACCAAAATGAATAAGGATGTTCATATAGTACACAGTCATATTTAAGATAAGAGAGAAGCCCCTAAATAGCTTTAAGTATTATTATTGTTATTATTATTTATCCTGACTTTAAACACATAAGATTTTAAGTTTCAGGTAAGTTAACGGAATAGCGTTTCCAAATCCCTCCTTTATTTCACTTACCAGCATATTTGTTGCATTCAAATAGTC
Organism: Isotoma decorata; assembly: GCA_034698605.1. Taxonomy (NCBI): domain Eukaryota; kingdom Metazoa; phylum Arthropoda; class Collembola; order Entomobryomorpha; family Isotomidae; genus Isotoma; species Isotoma decorata. Next base: position 30,386 of record JAQGBU010000173.1, read on the forward strand.
TATTCATACAATTGAAACTAGGTATTTGGAGCTATTAGCCAACTCATAGGAAAGAAATGTCTAATACAAATGCTATCTGCATGTATTTCCTATCCTTGATTCTCTTTCCACTACACGAAAACTTACTTAATGTCAAGACCATTTACAAAAATAAAAACTATAATTTAGCAGAAATTATCTAAGGACTTCAAATAAGAAATAACAAAGTGAGTCCAATAAATTATCGAAACGGATGCCAAAAAGGAGAAATTTAATTCCTTTTTGTCTGTTCCATTTTTGAATTCTTCCTTTTTGCCATCCTTACAATTCGCCTAGTCGTATTCGCTAAGCAGACATGAGACAGAATTCTTGTCTAAAGCTTCAACAACGCACTATTTTTACTTTGTCTAGCTCTCAAAAGGTAACTCGTTTACAAGGGAAGTTATCTATATTGTTATTATTATTATTACCTCATAAATATTCGTATTTTCTTTAGTACAACGCTAGAATCAAAGCAAACAGATTTGATCTAAGACACTTTATTATTATTATTATTGAGGTGACCATAATGAACCGTTTTATTCCACTTGGTAGTATATCCACAAAGGATCAAAACAAGTCAAAGAAATAAGAACGTGTCTTCCTCAGCGGCTTAAAAGCCTAAGAATTTTCAAGATTGTCCAAGAACTTAAATTGCAGGGATTGAAGAAGACATCTTAATCCCTTAAGTTGCTCTATCCATCTAAATTTCTCAAATGCAAACTATCATGTCAAGTCCGCTCATCTTCAGTGTCCAGGTTGAGTTCGGTATGGATGAATTGATTGTTACAAATACAATGAGACTTTAACCTTTAATTCTTAACTAAAGAACCCAACCTTAGCCGGCACAGTCATTCAGTACAGAGAGTATTTTCATGAATTCGTTCACAAAGATGTTCACAAGTATTCTCAGAAGATTAAGTTGTCAGCGAGGGATGGGAGAAATTTTACGAATATTTGTACCTGAACGAATTTCGAGGACATATGACACGACCTTAGCAATAAACACTTTATTTTACCTACTAAATGAGAAATCCCTTTAATCTTAAGCTAGATGAGATAATAAATTAAGTTTTACTTACTTTTTGTCGATGTTCATGTGGCGCTTGTAAGGACATTGAGTCCCAGCTTGTGGGAGCCACGAAAAAGCGGAACGGTCTGAGAACCGTCCGCTTTCCCTTCGCAGCACCACAGCTTTAGTGGGCCTCGGTTGCACTTAGCTTTTTCCCGAATTCGGGATCCTTCTGTCCCAAGTCACCCCTAACAAGTGACTTTCACACCTCCACAAATTATATAATATTTTTTACTAATACAATTAATGCCACTGCCTGGAACTGAAATTATCTTTGGAATAGTAATATCAACTCTTTACTGATTTACGTAATATCAGTATGAAGTTGTAAAAATGTCTATATTGAAGTTTTTTGTTACTCATGTAATTAATTAAAATTGTAAACACGTTTCTGGTAGAGACTACTAAAGCCTAATCACTTTTTATGTATTGTACTAGTACAATAAGTATTTCTGTCACCACCATAATAATAATGATAATATTTTACGGTTACCACTTTTAATCACACCTTTTCTTTCTGCTATTGCAAATAAAGCTTTTCTCAGAACAGCACTACCGTTCATTTTTACTTGGGATAGTACCAAGTTCAACAATTCAGATTTCACCTCCTGGCAGTATAAAATACTTTTTTAATAAATTCCAGTCACAGTTTTTTTTCCTCTTCTTCACTTACTAATCTAATTTCCAGTAGTTAGACGATATTTTACAATATAAAAATTTTCTTGAGATAAAGAGCTGGGTTTTTTTATTAAGAGGATTCAGCTTTTAGTATTTTGCTTGAGGTTGAAAAGTCAAGATTCGAGGATAGAAAATTGAGACTTTTGACAGACAGATCCAATTTATTTCCCACACACCCGAAGGATATTTTGTATCATGATACCATTCATTTATTTTATTTATTACAATGCACTTTATTGTGCATGCATTTCATCATTCTGTCATATTATTACTACTACCTTTAATAAAATTTACTGCCTTTGGACAACAGTATACGTAGTAATAATAATCGGTTTTTGTGTTGGCACATGGATGAATTAGTTAGTTACATTGGATAAGGATAAGATGATGACCCACTTGGGTTTTGAATTTGTATATATACTCTCATTCTAGATAGGTAGACATAATAATGATAAAAATTAAATTAATACACTTTTAGTTTTATAAATCAACTTATTAGTCCATAGTAAATTTTTGTATTCACAAGTTCTTTGCTATCAAGTAGTGTGGTTGACTTCAAACTTTTATAGTTTAAAACTCGTATTTCACATAAGTTTCATTTTGAACTATATTAAAAATACTTTCACATTTATCATTTCATCTCCCTTATTAAAGGTTCGTGTTCTGTTCTTGTTGTTACCGAATATTTTCAAATATTCTTCATAAAACTAATTTCACACGACTCATAACGTTTTTCCACAATTTTCTGTGCTTATATTTTACTCAGAAAAACTCAATAAGCCTCAATGTAAACTGGAATACACTCGTTGGTATTGTTTATTCTTCAAAACCATCAAACGTTCTGAAGGTTACAGGGGAAACTTTCAATTTAGGTAGTCCTGTTGTACCTTGACTTGAATGTGCACCTTGTAAGTTAAAAATCCATGGCAAAGGGTTCCTTTTTGTTTTTATTTGGAAATTTCAGCTTCAAGTCAAAATGGTAATAAACCTTTTTAATATTTCTGAAAGGTAATTAAGTAAATGGTAGAGCCAGTCAGTCTACCTTAAACTATTCAAAACTGCATGTCCACGAGAACAAAGTGTCTTCTTATTCACCTTTCGTGTCAAAACTGATCAATATCGTGATCAATATCAATTTGTACTTCTTGTCCAAAACTATAAACTATTTAAATAAAGTGAGAAGTCAAAGTGTTAACAGATTTTAATATTTGCTTATTTTAAGCTTATACTAATTTGTTTTCGACTTCTGTGGCTTTTTTTTCATGTTCAATTTACTTCACATAACTAAGTTCATAGTTCAGTGTCAGAGTCAATAAATCATGGTAGCATATTTTGTTACATTTTGTCTCTCTTCATTTGACCATGAAATTGCTTCATTTAAGAATCCTATCCATCTCTTACTGTCCTACAGACCCTACTAACACGAATAAGTTAGTAAATTATTGGGGTAAACAGATTCACTTGAATTAAAAAAGGTCTTAAATTCCTATAGAAATTAATTTTCATACCGATTATGATATTTTCTCTGGTTTAAAATCTGCCTTGAATAATGTCAAAGGTGAACACGTTAAAAGGATTAAAATTCAACGTTAATATCAAACGGATGGATGTAATAAAATGCGACAATTTGTGAGGATGCTGATGGGGCAAATGTTGTCAGACAACTAAAAGACTCCGAGAAACAAAACGCTGTGGTCTTCTTCTGTCCGTTCTGTTTCACTCTTTGAGATAAAAGGATTCAAGTCTCAGGTTGTTATACACAATTTTCAGTTAGTTAGTAGTCTACTACTTTTGTGAGCTTGTTACTTTGCAATATGTTTCATATTACGATTTTAAATGTTTTATTATCTTCTTGGTTAACTTGGTTGGTTATTTGATGATGATAATAATGATAATGGTTAGGTTATACCATATTATAGTAGTTAGCTCTTTTAGTTTTTACCTGTGTATTTCTGTATCTCTGTGGATGTGTGTGTGTCTATCTGTCTGCCAAGGTGTGAGCCCAATTGAACACTGACTACAGATATTCTCATTGCATTCATCCTATTCTTTTTTCGTCTTTCTGGCCTCTTTGCCCTGGTCTCTTTGGTCTCTGGGCAACTCACCTTTCACTTTATGTTTTAAATATTATTATTGTTTTTATTATATACCATAATATAGATTTTGCTTTTTCACTCAAGTCTCTTAAAATGTAATAATAGTCTTAATAATAATACTAGATAAATATATAGATACAAAAGTAATGCTCATTGTATATTTATATCTAAACTGTTTTCAATAGTCAAGAGTATTGGATATTATATTATTGTCCAATACCCTGGCGAATTATTTTGCTGACGCTGGCAAGCGTAAACAACACAAGTAATCCGTAGAGAGGTGATATTATGCTGATTGCGAATTGAACTGTTCTGATTGCAAGTTAATATTATATGTACAATTGTATATAATATTACAAAATAATATTATAAAAATAAAGGGCACTACTACTTGTAACTACTGGGATTTGAAGAAACACAGTGCATATCTGTGTCTGAATATTAGTTTTGAAATATAAAATACTATTATAATAGTAAGTGCAAAAAGTACTTTTAAAATGGTTTGTATTACTATTGCTACTTGTACTTAAGCCTATTTAGTGTTAAATAATCTCATTCATTATTATAATCATAATTATTATTAAATAAATGCATTTGTTAGATATTTAGTGTTGTTTTTTTTAAAAAGCTATGCGTATATCTTTACAAGTGCAACTTCAGAAAGAGAAGCTAATGATAAGTAATACTACTGCCCTTTTATTCAAGATCATCTTCAAATTATTATCCTGAGAAATGACACTGGTAGTATGGTATATGTTAAGAAGAATTAGAAGTAGAGCTGGAAGAAATCTAAGCTAAAACCCCAGACCCTCACCCGTAGCAGTGGGTATAGAGATGTTTTTAAAGAAAGAACGAGGTGCCTCACTTCAGTTGGTCTTCTCCATTTTGAAGTTAAATGTGGACCATACTACTCGATTTTACATTTCATTCTTAGATGCTAGAAACCATCGTACTTGCAAATAGACATTATTTTTCATTTAGAGTTTAATAGTCGTCATAAAGATAAATTTAAATCGAAGAAAAAGCAGAGCCAATTGGTATGAGAGGCTATTATTGAGTAAGTCACTCTTAATTCATCCTAAACGCTATCATTAAAAATATCAAATCACCTAACTTTTTCAAAGTCACTCCAATCTTAAAGTTCATCTGGATAACACAGATGACACATTTAATTTTCAATATCATTTGCATTTCAATTTACAAAGATCAAATTTACAAGTATATATCCATGTAATGATTCCCATTCTACTATATTGTTCATTTTCTCATAGCAAATCCAATCATTTCATGCGGGCATTAAACTCTAAAGTAGTTTTTGCAATTAAATTTACGACTTTAAAAATTTTGAAATCTGCATCAACCAACATTTTTCACTCATTCACAACCACAACCAATCTAATAACCACGCAGTGTTCCACCTTTCCTTATTTATTTACTTGCACTACCGATAAGAGATAAAATTTCATTAATTTTATATTGCACATAAAATATCATCACGCATTCAGCTTGCAAGAATTAAAAAAAAGTATGTGAGGAGGGATCATTTGTTATTGTATCCAGCACCAGTGTCAACTAATGCTGATAAAATAATTTTATATGATAAAATAATCTTAATTTATAGCTATATAGTCCCATATGTGTGTTTGCTTTTACCTGTGGTCAACACATAACCAGGTGGAATTTGTGACGATGAAAGGTGACGATGACACTAAACTCATGATGCGAGTTGTATTTGATGTTATATCCTTTTAGATAAATTACCGAAAGCAACGGGTAAACGAAGCAAACAAAATCTTCAACATTTTTCTAATCTGTAACTTGCAATATGTGTATTATATATTCAGACTTGTAAATTGAACACTCACCAGCTACACATTATCTGCGTAAATTTATTTTAAATTTTGTTGTTATCGTTTCTAATCTCAATATCTCTCTCTCTCTCATGGAGGTTTAAATATATACATAACAATATTATATACTTCTTGTATTAATTGTTTATTGTAGTTTGTACACAGAAAATATAATACCAGAAATAAAAATCTTATCAAAATGTATGCAAAGTCCCGTCCAGTCTGACAACTTTTCTGCTTTTATTTTTATATTTAGTAATTTATTTTGCATGTAACTGAATCAGAATCACCAATGAGCCCTATTGTTTGAGATACTTTTTAAAACGAGGTTATTATTGCAGAACCGTTATTTTAACATAGGAGACAAATTGTAATGAAATGATATGTACTAATCGTGTAATTGGTAAAATTGTCTGTCTCTTACATTCTATTAATTTAAATTTTCTATTCACAAATTTAAAACAATGCTGACTCCATTATGATGTAATTATCATTTTGAAAAAAGATATTAGTTTTATTAAACCGAAGGCCAACATTTTGGCTGAAAGCTTGTCATAAAATGAAAGCCCACTAATCATAATCACATTACGAGGATTTATCCATTCTCAGAAATCTTGGAAAAGAATGTGACTTTTATTGAGTCGGGATCAAACTCATCAAAATATCTTATTCCGCTTATTACATATTGTTCTTGTTCTTCCCATGATAAAATATAGTGGGATTTTTACTAAAGGAAATTGATACCCATTTGTACACAAATTAACAAAACCTTTTTACTTGAGTCATGAAACGTCACATCATGTACCTAAAGTACATTAAAATATTTTAATTTAATTAAAGTGGAAAGAAACTATATGGGACTATATAGGGCTAAGCTATTTTGATTATAAGCAATTCTGACACTTTATGCCAGGAAATAATTACAGTCGAATCTTGAATTTTTCTGGATAACTCTTGTTTGAAGTGTTGTATTTCAGACGCCATGTAATGTATTAGAAATGCAGACTGTACAGTGCAATAGATTCATAATTGTGCTGCAAAATAAGATATTACTTTTGAATACTAGTGTATCATATTATATTATACATTATTTAAGGTCCTTTCCAGTTTTCAACACAATGTTATATAAAGAATAGTCTGGGAAGGATTCATCCATTAATTAATCTATGAAGGAGATGAGTTGATTTTCTTACTAGTCTTGTCTATCTCTTACTCTTCATCACATTAATTTTTTTCTGGGTACGTAGCCAAAAGGAAAAGGATAGGGAAAAAGTATATTCTAAATTCAATCAATTTCAAGTCCAACTGAAAGTTAGTTGAGATCTTCATTTTCCTCGGTTTGTTACAGTACAGACAAATACAAATACAAAGACTGGTTATCTCAAGTGGTGGATTAGTAAGCAAAAAGGTTTTCCTTGAAATTGGAACAAGCTATCTAGCTAATTATAGAAAAGTTATGTAAAAGTAAAATTATTAATTTGTTTTTAAATTCTTCTTAATTCTTTACAATGCAATGGAGTTTTTAAGTTATCAGGAGTTCACCGTTTTTTAATTTATGATTTATTAAACCTTATGAAGTGTCCCATAAGTCTTCTAAACGTAACCGCATGAAGAAAGAGTTCAAACCATCTGCTCAAAATTATAATTCATTACAATTTGAAAAGGAAGGTTCAAAACTCTAGGAATTAAAGTTAAAACCAACAGAGTTAATTAAACAAAAAAACATGTAAATTCAATAAAAATGGATTTTTAGCTAAATTTTATCTCGTTTGGTTTACCTTAGAGCATACAAAAAGACTTTGTTTGAATCCTTTTTACAACCACTAACCAAGAAAATTTTTTCTTTCGGTTACTGATTTCCCTTAGATATTCATTACACTTATCTTTGGAGTGGACAGTAGTGCTGAAAAATCTGATATAAATGATTTACATTAACGACAGTATACACTTGAGTATCCCATACGTCAATGCATGAAAATTCAACTTTTTTTCATTTTAAAGGTTATTTTACCCCTACAGGCTCCAACGCCGTATTTTAAAAAAAAGTTAAAACAATTCGAATCGACCCAATCTATCCTTCCAGTATTAAACTTTCTGATTAGGTAATTGTAAATTTCTTAGAAAAGTTAGGTTCAAGCATTAAGTATCATAACTTCAAACGTAAACCTAATATTTCCTCAGCAGAAAACGATTAGACCACAAATTAATCACTTCGATCTATCTTAATTTTGGATAACCTCACACATCACTATCTCTTCTTGGACTAATAAATTAAGGTTCACACATAAAAATAAATATTTACACTAGATTGCAATCCAAATTCACGATTCATCATAAAATAGGAAACAGGAAGAAGGAACCTGAACAGCAAATTACTAAGAATAAGCAAAACAAGTTAACCATCCTATTCCATCTGAATTCCATATCCATGCATATGAATAAAATTAAAACCCAAATATAGTGGATTCAAAAGCTCTTACGACTGCTTACTTAAGGCGGTTGCTACTACATATTATCACCACTACCTACCTACCTACCTACCTACTACACTACACTTGCAGTTAACAGTTAAAATTTTCAATTGGATTACATTACAAATGTACATCATAATGAAAGAATCCTGGCCTCAAGTCCCGTATAAGGAAGAACCCTGATTGAAATCACCTTCAAAAGAGTTGAAGAAGTCAAAAAGATCTCTCTCAAGTGCTAAAAGAATTATTCATTGTCTTCCTCACCAAAGAAATGAGAGTAGTATAATAAAATGTATAATAAACTGACTTACTAATATCTCCTGGGTATCTTGGCTAACTCACTACAAAATAATATTAGTATGTGCCTTAAGTTCTAGACAGTAATCGCATTAGCTAGCCAGTTAAAGGTAAACCAGGAGCAAGTAATTTCTTACACCTGACATGATTCTCATCAAGAGACAATGAGTAAACAAGCTTGAAAGATTAGTCCAGTATATTTCACTTTCATCCTCATCATCACCAACACCACCTAAAGTCATCTCCTAAATAGAAAACGCCAAAAGCCACCTTAAAAACTACCTTGTTTCTACCATCCACCTGTAATCCTCTCACCCGCATCCCCTTTGTCTTTGCGAACCCCATTATTGCCAAAGGTGACTTTTTAAACTACCGGAGGGGCTCAAACGGGAGAGGATAATTAATAGCCTTTTCTTGCAAAATTCTATTTCCCATCAAAGAAAAGTTATTGCTCGAGATATCCTTCGGTTTAATGGTAGACAAACAAGGAAACCTTAACGGCTTACAATTTATAGAAACACACTTCGTCTTTGGAGATCAATTATCCAAGCTACAAAGTAAACTTGTATTGTACATATGTGTGCCGTTTGTGGAGATAACAAGTTGTGTGTATTATATTGCAAAGACAAAAGCCCCAGATCAATAGAGCCATTATAACAAGTAGTTAAAGTGTTTTAACTCGTAAAGAATCTTTTATAAGGATGAGATACACACACACACACATCCTAAAGGATAATATTTCAACAGGTAGAAGAAAATAAGAAAAAAATCCAATCAGAACATCCGAAAGTGGACATTGTCCAAGTGCAAAGGGTCAAATGAATGGGCATGGTGTTGCAATGGCGTTAGTATAAACTCAGGCTTAGGTGATAATAATCCTTATGATACAAAAACCAATTGAAGATACAGTAACATATCCTTATACATAAGATATACAAGGCATCTAAACACAAACAAGAACCTTATGTACTTTCAACCGCTATCCGTCTTAAATTCTAAGAAATAAGAGAACCATAACTCCAGAACTAACACCAACTCCACCACCACCATTACCACCTTAGCCACCATCGTTAGCAAATGGTCAGCAAAACTATGTATGAATCTTGTAAATAAAAAAAAGGATGGAGATGCCCTTTGCATCATGGGGATGATAATGGTGGTGGTGGTGTGGCAGATAGGTTTTAAAATCTTGTAAGACTTCCTTCCTGTCTAAAGAGTAGTTTAGAATAAAAACCCTTTTGATCAGATAATGAGACTATGAGACATTTTAAGTGACAATGAGCTGCTGCTCCTGATTCTTCCAACTTGTAAGAAAACAAACGCACGGGTTAAGTTTCATGAAGTCCGTGTGGGAGGAAGAATGCACAGCACATTCATTATCCAAACTGATAGGAAGAAACATTCTTTTTGATGTACAGGTCCCAGAGGTATAATGTGATAGAATGATAGTGATAACTGATAAGGGTGTATAAGCCACAAGACCAGTGTTTCTAATGTAATTCAATCCAACTAAGTATGCATGCATGCCTTATTTAAATACTTTATCTACAATGGGCTTATATTATACAAGAAATCGTTTTGCTTGTAAAAAATCAAAAAAAAATCAAAATCTTGAAGGATGGATGTGTCAAATTTTATGTGTTCCATGTGGCTTTTTCTAACTCATTGGTACATGCATATTATCAGTTGGTTAAGCATTTGCTCAACATGGTCAACTTTGCCCATATGCAAAATAAAATTACCTGCATGTGTCGTCTAGTCCATGATGTGATGTGTGTTAAATCTTTTAAAGACTTTCTGATGTTTCAAAGATGATTTTTTGCTGGTTGGTTGTACCTGCTGCACTTTCTCTCCTTGTTCTGTACATTTCAGTTTCATTCAGTTTAGTCAGTTATTTTGAGTTTTGCTATTTACATAAAAAGTTGTGTTTGGGTGTTTAAATTTGTCATGTAAATTTTTAAATGCTTTTTTATGTCTTTGGGTCTAGCTATTAATTTAAAATATTGTCTTTTAGATTAAAAGATTCACCTCATGATGAAATTAATTCCACTGGAAAAATTATTTTGGAATGGGCTTCCACACAAGGCTTTTACTCCCTTGTTGCTCAACATATGCATGGGTTTAATCATTTGATAAAGCTGAAAAGTCCAAGTTTTACAAGTATCTAATTTAAAATTCAGGAAATGTAACTTAAAATCGTGGCTTTTGAAAACAATATAAACTTTGTCTTGAAATTGCAAGTGCTTACTGATTTCTGCCCTTGGCCAACAGACAATTATTCTGTAACATGCTTAATATTTCTTTCCATATCATTTCATCAAATCGATTTGAAATGAAGGCAACTTCCTACAATATTTTCTTTGAGTGAGTAACTCTAATCAGTAATTTGAGTCGATGATACCTTAAACTCAATAACAAACATTGTAATCTGGATTCAAATCTCTAGTTTATAGCCCTATTAGTTTAAAGTCAGTAAAATAAAACATTTCCTTTCATTTCAACCAGCAACTTTATTTTTTGAAATTTAAAATTCAAAGAGCAACACTCAAGTAGAGATTGCAAAGAAGATAATATCTATCTCTTTTTCTATCTATCTTCTGTTTGATGTTAATCAAGCTGATTTGTAATCTTTTTGCTTGCAAGCATTTAGTCAATCTTTCTACCGCTGCTACCACCGACCACAACCATTACTACAGGCTTTGCTATGCATTTTCAACGATTATTACTATTACATAATACTTATTACCTACCTGTCTGTCTCGAATTTCCTACAAACTTTCTTTTGCTGCTACTACTACCAATACTATTCATTACTCTAGGGATATCCTACAACTAAAACTATTGCAATAATTTCTTTTGGTCAAACAAAACAAATTATGATTGCTTCGCATGCATCCACCTTTTCTTTGATATAAAAAAATCATAAAATATTCATTAAACTCTAAAAACCAACATTGCATTTGATTCGAATTTTATTCCTCATCATCCTCATCGGCATCTTTTCTTATTATTTCTTATGGATTGCATTCTGCATATTTTTTTCTAGATTAATGAAACATTTTTTGATACAAATTGCTGACTGAACCAACTTGAAGAAATTCTTTCTACAAAAACTTTCCTACCCGCTTCACTCCCTCCCCTATACAGTGTACATGTACCAAATCAACTAATTTGGCTTGAACGAATACAAAGTTTGGAAATACAAGACAAGGAACAAGATAACAGCACAACAGTACAAAGAACATAATTTTAAGTTTGTTCGTGCTCAAGTAAAAGGGAAGTTCCCCACAGGGTGTCTAATTTGCTAACATAACAGAATTGTTTTCTTCTTTTAACAACCACACATTGCAACTGCAAGTAAACCAATTATTTTAATCGAAATTGAGCCTATCATCAACTCCCACAATTTTAAAATATCATAATGATAATGCAATGAAACAAATAAAATATTAAAACATTTATATTTCAATTATATGTTACGGGCAATTTTTAAAACAAATGTACCTTTTTTGTAGACAATATGCATAGGAAGTGTTTTTAAAACAGCATTTAAAACATTTCGACACTATTCATTTTTTAAATGTGTCTCTTATTAAAAAACATTTAAACAAAAGCAAGCTTTCTGCAATAACCAGACTCAATATCCAACCCAACCTCTCCTGCCTGTAACAACCTAAAACAAAATTAAAACAGATAAAAGTAGTAAATCTATCTATTCATCCATTCAACAAATCTAGACTAGATTAGAGTAATTTTGTATGCAACAATCTACAATTTCTTTGCTTGTGGACAAGAAACAATCACAAAAATTGTGAACCCTTCCCACTCCATTTATGCACAAAACAATCAAGATTTTTACACCGGCAACTGGCAACTTACAAGAACTTTGAACAAACCCAACTTTTTATTCTCTAATGATGCCAATTTTTCTCTCTCTTTTACAAAAGAGTTTCAAACAACAAACGGCAACCCAAGCCAAATGAGAAGGTACATAATAATAAAACTTGTCTTAAAACCTTGATACAAATAATAATAAAAATAATATAGAAAAAAAGCACGCTCGAAATTATGCTCCAAGGAATTGACAAAAAAACTTCTCTTATTTATGCGTACTCCCATGCAAGAACGTTTATTTGCACTTATAATAATAAGAAATGTTGAAATTATTGTTGTGTGTGCTTTCCACTAATTTTACGCACTAGCTGGAAGAATGCCATTTTATTATTATTTGCATTTTTATTTTATTGGCGATTATTATTTTTGTTAGTATTATTATTAATTTTATGGGTTACTGATCCATCCATAATAATAATAATAAAAGAAGCAAGTGCCGTTAGTTTTTTGTTCCAAGAGAAATCTCTACCAGTACAAAATAGGTTTTCCTCCCATTACCCAACCTCCACCCTGAAATGTACGGCTTTTTAGTAAATTAAAAATATCACTTGCAATTAGCAGTAATAACAATCGCAATTCATTCTAAAGGGTTTTCCTTTAGCAAAAACCATTTCATTTAATTTCCAAACACTTGCTTGGCGTCTGACACTGACACCCAACTTCGTACTCGTAGGCAAAAAGATCTTGCCGAAATGGCTAAACCTACTGAACTCACACACTTGAATTGGAATTTTGTTCAGATTTTTTCTCCGGTTTTTTGAATCGCATGCTGAAAGCTATTAAACTCAAGGTAGATATTATTTAAAGCCGTATTTGGACAAGAAAAAAAGGAAAAGCGCTAAGCTAAAGAGTTGACTAAATCTGATACTCCTTTTAGTCCCAGTAAACCAAACGAACATATCTCATCTTTGAAACTTTTATAAGTTGATTGTGTACTTTTGGTAGTACACTAGCGTTCTAGTAGTAAAAGTAAAATAGTAAATTGTAAATGTTTCTTCGTGGCAATAAGTTTTGCCCTTAAGAGCTTTATTGTGGTTTGAAGGTCTTTGAAAATTTATGAACTTGAGTAATATTGTTGCTAAGAATAATACCGACATCAATACATAACAAGGAGATTCTTTGTAAGGGAAATAATAATAATTTATAGTTTATTTTCTTATATAGATTTAGTACGCTGATAAAATAAATAAATATTATCCAGCTTATTTACATGAGGGATGAGAGGTTGATCTATCCTCAATAAAATCCAAAGTCTTCAATACGAATTCTTCTATCTCTGGCTTGTGCTTGCTACATTTACTTTTTTACACTTTATCATCTTTCTTTCCTTCAAGGGAATTATTCAGGCATAAAATAGCCCAGTATATTATTATTATTATTATTCAGGATCGAAATGCTTTGATATCAGTGTCAATTTGATATTTCAAACAAAACCCAATACAAACTACCTAGTACAATTGTAGATCAAGCTAGCTAATTTGGGACGAAAAAAAGAGCTTACATACACGTAAAAACGACTTTGGATACTTGATTCAAATCGATATTCTTTTTTATTAGTACAACAGTATCGTTTTGTATTCGTGTGTTCAGTAGAAGGATTCTATGATCTTTTGAAACAAACCCGTAGCACACAGGGGGGCTATTTTCTTTAAGATTTGATATCCAGTCATACGAGTATGATGATCCGTCTTAACATTCTGTATTGCCTTTACTTGCATAAAAGCAGCTAGACTCTCTTAGTGTATCTGAGGTAGCCGTATAAGATCAACTTTTTGTTGAAATTCATAAATAAGAAATTAGTTTGAGAGAAAATTTGTAAAATCATGAAATATTGACAGGAAAAGTCAATACTTGAGCCCCAAGCGTCATCCTTATAATATACTGGAGGGACAAACTACATATCGTCTCTCTAATCCCTTTTGCACTCATAAGCAACTACAAGGGAAAAGTATCCTTATGGGTCAATACTTGGTTTGAGGCTAGATAAAAAGGGTGGTTCGGGTTTGTTGGTCTGACACTGTACGGTATTTGTATTTCTAACTATAATCTTACACACGTTTATTTAAAATCTTGAGTATTAAACTTAATACGTTATTTCGTTTCATCCGTTGCAGTTATAATATTTGTGTTTGCATACATACCTTTTTAATGTATATTTTTTTATTTATTATCAGATTACGAAAGTTAAGAGAATCGGAAGAAATCTCTTTCTGAGAGAGATTAGACCTCCCGAGATGACCTACAGGGGGTCATCTCTCCACTAGGCTACCACACCCCCTCCTTCGTCTTCCGTACACATTTGCATGCAACAACCTGCAGAGTGTTCAAGACCAGATAGCACGTACTTCTTCTTATTCTTCATAATTCTTACAAACTGTAGAAACGATCAGAGGAATTAACTTATTCTGTTATCTTCAAGTCCTTAAAGGTAATCTTAAGCATTCAGATGCAATATGCAGATACACCGAATACCGACAGAGAAGGATTTGCTCATCGATTATGCAGTGTGAATACGCCTCGATTAGCCATCCATGCATGCATAATAATAATAATAAAGTAATATATAAATACATAATACATCTCTCTCTATTCATCTTATTATATCCTGTCACTGAATATTATTCAGAGATAGTACAAGTCTTAAAAACTTACTAGATCTACTTAAACTCAATGTATTATATATAACAGAGATCTTAAGACAAAAAATAATAATATTTCAGTAACATAAAATAACATAATCGTTCAGTATTTACTATTCCTACAGGTACAGATGAAGTCAGGCAGTCACTTATTATTATTACTTTTAGTATTAGCCGGCAATTCATGGTCAAACTAACAAGTTAAGCCATTGCCACTGCATAACATAACTAAACAATTTTTTTTCCTTCCTTATATCACACAGGAGATCATTATTATTATTATTATTATTATTATAAAACTTCATAAAACTAAAAGTCGATGTTGGAAGGCAAGATGTATATTTTTTATTTGAAAAGAAATCTCCACCCAACTCGAAAATGGCTTCATTATCTCGTCTTCGTTCGCTAAAAAAATAAATCTGGATCAATAATCTCTTGATATTTAATTTTTTTTAAAGCCATATGCATTTATTTATGGTAGATGATATATGTATGATGAGCATTGGTGGTGGATTTTGTTTCTGGGACTCTGGTACACACGGACATTCTACACTACTCTAGAAATGCCAGTCTATTACCTCGATCAATCATCCATCTGAATATAATTTAGCTTTTGGAGAGGCTGCGTATTTGTTCCTTAATGTAGACCAACATGTACTACCTTATCGGAAATAATTTAAGGATATCAAGTTATGAAAATTACAGTCATATCACTCTTTTAAGGCCTGTATACATGCAAAGCTTGTAATTATGATTTTTAAGTCATCCGCATTACTTTTATCACTGTCAGTTTTGCTGACACGACTTTATTAAAAAAAACAGTCAAGAAATTGAATGAAGACTTGAAGACTTGAACTGCAAATTAGTATTGTGTCAAAAAACAACAAGAAACCTTGTACATATCAAATATCAAGGTGTCTATCTGTGATCCAATATGCGTATCGCTATCACCCTATGACGCTCGAAGTAGGGTGTAAATTACCAAAGCAATTAGAATGATCTGACAGGTCATATTTCTCCGCAATATCTGTACATACAGATTGTCTTTCTCTCTGCACACCTGTACATAAAATCTAGAGACATTTAACCCTTTTCACACATTCCTCTTGGAAGAAGTAATTAGTTGAGAGAATTGCACAACCAAAAGAGAAGACCAGAAGCAGTCTGATGAACTACTTAAACTTTATGAATAATATCCATTCTAATAATCTTTTTGCTACAAATTGCAATACAAAATATCTGCATAGACTCGAGTCTAATATCTACACACTTATAAATCGTACACACATTTATCATCACAACATAACTCATTAAATGCTCCACCGACAAGATAAATTATAGTAGTATAGTACTCTAGGAGGTTTTGTTAAATGATTACAGTGTAAAAATGATATAAAAAAGATGAAATGTAAGATGCAATATGCAAATCCGTGTTTTTACAATTTTTTGAATAAAGCAATTATATTGCATGTTTACATGCAAACGAATCTACTCTTTGAGATACTTTAGTTCATGTGAGGTTTTACTTTTTAATTTTTTACATTCAGTTTGATGCATATTAAATGCCAAAGTCATGCATAATATCGGTTTTGAAGTTTGGAATTAATTTGCATTAAATTTACGCCACTCCAATTGCATTCTGCTTGCATGCACGTCTCTTTAATAAGTAATGATGCAATGAATGTGTTTGGAGTGAAACACTCGTCTTTGAACTCTTGTTTCGATCTCATTGTTTTTTTAATTAGATACATATATGCTATTAAAACACGGACATTTAGACACCATACGCAATAACTGTGTTTGACACTGAAATGAAATTAAACTTGTTTTGAACTCGAAAAGCTTGTATAATATTCAGGGTTGGGATATTTCAAATTGAAAACAATTCATGTGAAACAATAGAAAAATACATGAATTACACACCTTTATAAGTAATCTTAGAAGTGATTCTAATTTAAACTAATTTTAACACACGATTTATACATAGTACATCTATCTGATCAAACATTTGCCATCACGTCACATTAAAACAAATCCACAAGGCATTCAGGCATCAATATCCCATCTAGAGTTTCAAAGACGGTGAAAAATGATTTCAAAGTGCGTGAGCGATAAAGGAAAATCATTAAGCAATTAACAGTCCATCCATGAGGTTTAAATGTTACTCAAAGCATAAGAAATCGAATTAGACTGTCTTCCAATCTCCCTTCCTCTTCATCTTCCTCTCTCACGGTTAAAAGAAGAAGCAAACAGAATAAACACCGTTGAATTTAAATAATTTGTACCTATTAAGGACGTGCATGGAATGCAACAAAGCCAACTGAGAAAAATTAAAGGGGTATGCAAAAGTCTTAAGTGAGATCGAGTCAACTGCAGATTCAACTTATTAATTTTACAGAAGCTAATAAACTTGTTGTATGTAAGAAATCTTTAAATCCTTTGAAAAATTACTATTATATAAGTATTTACATCATTATGCCAACTAACTCCTTCTCAAGTTTCATTTGTATTATGTCCTTACTGTCTTTTATAAATGGTTTTAGACCTCAGTGCACCTCTGCATTTGTTGCATTGCAGTAGTTCCTGTCTAATTATCACCACTAATCAAAGAAGAATTCCTTCTTTGTCATAATTTTTTTATTGTTAATTTATTATTACAAAGAGTTGTTATCATTATAAGAAGTGACAAGTTCACAAATTGCATCTCATGCCATATGCTATGGCATCTCTAATTTTTTAACGCAGGTCTCATCTTTTCACCTTTTGATTAAATGTCCATTCTTTTATCCACTCTGTTGCTCAGTATGCTCGTATGTGCACACTAATAGAAAGGACTTTAGTGATAGGGATGTTTTCAAAAGTATTTCATATTTCATATAAAAAAAGATTTACTTGAGCTGTGTCTGTCTGTGTGTGTGTGCCAGAGTCTCGAGTCTCGTAAATAATTATGACCAGGGCTCATATGACGAAAATTCATGCAAATAAGGGTGGGACCCTCTTTCTCACGATAGAACACACGAACTCCTGCTCTTTTTTGGTGCCCCACCATAATACAACCATATTCAGACCATCATCATCATCTCATCTCATCTTCGTCAAAATTCTACTCCCAACAAACTATGTAAAATGTAAACTACTAAATGATAAAACTTACTATCAAGTATAGTAGTTTAGTTGTAAAACCCTTTTCTCCTCTGGCTCTTAAAATTTTATATTGCCTGATTTACTTTTGTACAAAGTACGTGGCGAGTGTGTCTAAGCCCAGGCTAAAACTAGAGATAAGCATTTAGAACTTGATTTAGTTGATATGATTGCATAACTTTGGACCAAAAATTTATAAAGGAAAGGAGAAATGGGGATCAGAAGAGTACAATTTGGAATTTTACATTTAAAGATAACTTTTGGATTTGTTGCGTTACCCCTTTATGTATTGAGAGAGCTCCTTGTCCATATGCAAGTAAACTCAGTAGAAAACCTAACAGTTTACAAATTGGCAGAGTGGAAAAGTTCGTTCCTGTGGTCGAGCCCAAATCTTTTAAGTCTCATGGGTATTTCAGAATATCATTGTGGTAGTACTTAAGTACTCAGTAGATATTTGGTACTTGAGAATAGCATGCGTTCATTCTTCTTCAGCAAAATAGTTAAAGTACCAAAAACTGTTTATAATATTTATCATAAACTTTTAAGTATAAACTAAATCAATTTCATTCAAAATTTAAACGAAGGTAAAACCCCGAGAAATAATCAAAATAATTTATCAATTTTCATGTTTAGATGCATTGTCCAAAATATTATATCTTAGTCCTTAATATGATTGTAATGTTTTATAAGTTACATTTTTAAATAAATTTTTGCAAGCATGAACGATATAATTACAGAATTATTGATTGAATCGGGCAATTGCAAATAATCTAAAGATGAGCTAGCATGTTGAAATATTTCTTCTTTAGAATAGACATAATGGTCTTCATGTAATTCTCTTTAAAAAGGCTCTAACTGATGTTTTGACAAGCGTCCGAATGACTAAATTCCAATTGTGCTCTAGTTAAAGTCAGAAAAAAGACAAGCCGACTTTTCAATCCTCCAACACTTGGCCTTGCACATCTCCGACCTGAAAGGGCAATGTCAGAGATGTCATCTAAGCAAGTATATGATGACAAGTACTGTCAGCGGAAATCGCTATTTGTCACATAAGAATTGGTACTTCACCCAATTACAGCCAATTTCAACTTGATCATCAGTCAAAGGCTATCATATTGTCAGATATGAGAAGATTTTTTTCTCTAATCAAGTGAGAACTGGAAAATGTATAAGGAAGCTAAAACTCTCATTTGCATATCAATTTGATATGATACCACACCATAATTCGACTACTATGCAAAGAAATGCAATTACCTTTTTGATGAAGCTACAGTATAAATTTAAGAATGCAATGCAAACCCATTTAGGAAAAATCCAGAATTGTATCTGTCTGAATTCTCGACATGACGACAAGGATTATGGATAGATGCTGGTATGGCATGATGATGGGGATGGGATTTAAAAAATGTGAAATGGAACACATTACTGCCTCACTTATATGGATTAATGACGAATATATGCAAATCCCATGTTGAGACTGTACGGCAATATGGAGGAAACTGGAAAATGCACTCTCGGTCTCAGATTTAAAAAAGAAGAAACGTTTAAACTTCAATAGTGGCTGGAAATCCTTATGGTAAAGATATAATCGAATACACAAAGGCATTACTACTATTAGTCAAGCTAGGAATTAAAACAGTCTGAACTTAATGTAAAAAGAGAATGAGAAAAAAACCTAATGCCTTTTACTTCTCGATTGATAAATGACAATTAAAGGGAAACAGAAAGTCACAATAATCTCAACTTAAGGAATGCATTTTGGGAGACTTCTAAAGTGACCGATGATGTAGTTGATCCATGTGAATCATTGTCTGACCACTTTACTCTTTCCTATTCAATGTAGATGGAATTCTTTGGGTTTTAAGTCTAAATAACAAACTACCTCTTTAAAACCAACTGGAGAGGATTTTCTCTTAAAATATTTAATATAAACTAAACAAAATTCGTTTGTGTTATAGAACGAAGTATTTATTATTGTGTACTGTTTCATTTCATTTCAATTGAATTAATGGTCAACGATCAATGATGGTTTATTTCACCCACCCAGATGGACCAGTTGAAAACAAAAGTTTTAATGACATCACTCATTCCTGTTAATGTTTTTCTGTGTAACTGTGTAAGACGTTGACCAAAATTCAGTCAATTAACAGAACTAAATTATTAGGATCACTGAATCCATGCATTTCCTTAGGCTTCGTTGCCATATTTTTAAATTTTTTAAATTTAAAATATAATTACTGTTTAATTGATTTGTAAAATTTTCATTAACCTACTTCTATCATTCGTAATAGAATTGGATATATTTTTTTAAACAAATACTTCAGTAGGATACTATCAAAGGAAGGTAGGAAGGAAGGTAAAGACTGCATCAATTAATTGTTGTATTACCTTTTCATTTTACTTAATTTTCGCAGGTAATAGAGAGAAAATTTTAAAACCACCTCTGCCTTGGAGACGACTAAAAGTTTTTTGTAGAAGTGTGAAAGTAATGTGAAGTGCAATTCCACTTTTAGGCTAGAGCTAGAGGAAGAGGAATAGAAGGTTCGATATAAGTTATTAATTCTAATTAAGAGAAAAAATAAGCGTCCCTTTTCATTTTTATTCTATCATTGCATCTTCTTAGACCAAATTAATTGACCAGATTGACATGGGATAGGCCCTATTAATCAATCGTAGGCTTGGTTGATATGACCTAGGCTGCTTTAATTTAACAGCGTTGACGGCCATTTAGACAGGCCAAGGCCTTTTAAACTGTCCTAGATTGATATGGCCTAGTAAAAATCGAAGCATGTTTTATTAGGTCTTAAGGGAAAATGTCAGTAGGTATTGAAGTATCCCAGTTACTTTGCATGCATTCTCTGTGTGTCAATCCGTCCGATCCCGATCTAACTAGGTATCTTAAATAACCTTTTAAAAGTCTATTTTCAGACAAGGGCTGCTTGGGTCAGCAGGAAGGGTTGGATCCCTATTGAGACAATTTGCTACGCTATATGTGACTTAATCTGTTCGTATTTTGTAACGGTTGATATTAAATAAGTGAAATTGAGGTGTTAGAATAATTGAGATTGAGAATTAAAAAGCAAAAAGTTTAATTGGATTAATCCTTTATTATTTCATTCAATATTTTTTCATTCAAATTAAATTCCTAAAAATTAGCCAAACAAAAATTCAAAACTTACTAAATAACTAAATTATAGGATAAAATCCAAACCGTAAGCATAAAACATTCATTAGACCCCAATCAATAGGACCTGTTGTAATCTTACCTCTTTGCTATTAGCACCAGAAATATAAAACTTTCCTGTGCAACTTGATTTAGCCCGAGCCTAGGCGTAAAGACTTTTATTTCCTTATTGGTCACGAAAAATA
>JAQGBU010000174.1:0-51825 GCA_034698605.1 Isotoma decorata
GTGTTAAAACTACCAAACGGTATTTAAAATATTTACCACAGTGGGAAATTTTTGTAATTTTCATTTCAGAATTAGGGCTCGGAAAATCTTAGCTACAGCCAAATCAGCGATGGTAAATAATCCTACTTTGCCTATGTGTGAGGTAGCTTCCCAAATTGACAGGATGATTATTGATGACAATTCCTGTAATCCTACAGAATCTATGGGCAAGACATCTGAAGCTCGAAGAAAAGTTCTTCGAGCTAGGAGAAAGGCTACAGGAGAGCTCAGTTTCGGTACTTGTAGGTTTGACTTGCAAATTCCTGCTAATTTGCAAGTTTGCAGTTATTGTGAATTGGTGAAAAATAAAAATGGCGTGGTTTTTCATTTAAAAAAATTAGACAAAATGGTATTAGACATAAATTTTTTTTAGACAAAATGCATTAGACAGTGTGCCATTAGACAGTGTGCCATTAGACAAAATGGATTAGACAAATTGACCTAGCACCATTTTTCCAACCATGACTGCGACTGAACATACCTCAAAATTACTTAACGATTCCGTTTAATTGAAATTAACATAGATAGTTGTTGGAGCTTTTAGACAAGATGAGATCATCCCAGTATTTTGTACCGCTGTTTAATAAGCTATAGCAAAATATATAGTGAAAGGAGTTCAATTGTTGTGCTGTTATTTATTGGGCAATAAATTTTTACATTGTTGATTATAATCTACTTACTTACTAAATGCATTTTGTACGACTTCTCTCTTCATTTGTAATTATTCTTTATATAGTAATGAATACCAGTATTATTGGTTTTTGTTTTTATTTCCGGTCAATATTCATCTTAAAAAATGTACCTACTTCATTAAACTTGGGTGATTGAATCCTTGAATGGGAATTTCCGAGAACTGCTACTTCATTCCTATTATTCTTTGTTTTACTCTCTTACCGTTCTATACAGCTTTAGTATAGTTCGTTTGAATTTGACATCTCTCCAGTATTGTAGTCCATGATTCTGCCTGGTTTTGAATATTTTCATAAGTTATTTTTGGTTGATTAGTAGCATTTGTAACATTTATTCTTTCTCACATAATCTCCCTTACGTTTCGAGCATACTTCAGAGGGACTTCAAACAACAACTGTTGTTACCTTATTATTCTAAACTACTTGAGAGATTTAGATACGTTTTAGTTATAATTTGACATAGCTGATACGATATAAAATTGGTAAGGGGGTCAATCAAATCTCTATCTAGTGGATCAACTTGTGATGGAGAAACCAAAAATTCGCCTCAACCATGCAAGTAGCCCCTGTTCTACGTCTTTCCATGCATACACACTGCTACTGCGTCCTATAGAATAAGACACTACTTCATGGCTTCATTGGGATTTAATGGAAATGGAAGGTGGCAAATCTACGAAATCCCGAAACGGAATAGTCTTTTTATTCTGCACTACGAATTATTGTTTTTATGTCATTTTAGAAATATGAAATATAACTCGTTTTTCCTTGTAAACTGTGCTATTTAAATATTTTTATTCAAATGGGACAATCTTTTCTCTCAGTTTCAAATCAGAATAAACTGCTTAATTTTACAACAACTATGTGCAGATCAGTTGTAAATAGAAATTAAAAGTAACCTTAAGATTTTGGATTTGAGATTAGTGTGTAGTGTATGTGGTGTTTTATGTTGTAAGTGTGAGGGAAGAGTGTAGTCCATAATAGTCAGGGCAAGGATTGCAAGGAAGACGTTGGCATTGATAACTTACTTTTAAGAGAAGACACACACCACCGCAATTAGGTCATTCCTACTTTTTGAAAGCTCCAGTCAATGGCAATGGAAAGTCGTTTTTATAAACGTCTATTCGTTTTGTGTTTCAAGTTTTGAAATAATGGTTCCTATTTTAATTAATGAGATTATGCATCGTAACGGAAGACTAATCTGGCGTCAGCTGTTGGCCATTAATAATTGACGATGAAATTTTACTCTAGTCACCCGTCACACCTCCAGGTCTAAATAAACTGTCAGTGGCTGTAAGTGACTGACTGATGAAAACCAAGTTCAAAGCTACAAAGCTATTAATATAAATAATACATCATAGATAAGTAATTCGTCATAGTTTTAGAATCACAGGCACAAGTCCGGAGGCCCAATACTTATAACTTTTCCACACGGGACAAGTGACAAGAGAAGCAAGTTCAAAATTTTTTTATTTCAATTGAAATTTTTATACGTATGAATCCCTTGTTTAAAATTTAAGTGTTAGAGTAAAAAGACGGATGATTTAAGGCATGAATTGGTAATCAGTTGGCAAGTAATAGTTGAAAACCAAAAGACAAAACGATGAGAGTTGATTTGCATTTTTTTAGTATTTACAACGTTGAACGTAAGCTATCCTTTGTCTTAGGAAACTGAAAGTATGTTTAGTATTTTGCCTTTTTTCTGTCAAATAAGTAATATATAAATTTCTTCAAGTATATCTACAGAGACAGTACGTAGAGTGTAGAGGTTGAGCTTAAAATATAAAATATCAATGGCTTGTAAAATACTAATTTTTGTTTTTTTTATAAATCAGGTACCACCACCTGAGGAGACAGCTGAATTCACAGATTTTTGACATCAATAATGAAGACTAGTGCGTGTTTTCGAATCCCCTACATTCTCAATGGGAAAAAGAGGATACGAAAATCCAGTAACCCTACTTCCGGTTCACAAGTATGGATGCCAATCAGTCAGATGAAAATATTGAAATCACTTGCACTTTCCTCATCATCGAGCTTCCAGATTTTCCATACTACTCCTTATTATCTAAGTCAACCCTTCAACGATTCATGGATATTTCCGAATTGCAACAGGGGACAATGGTTCAATCAGCAAATAATCGGAGCAAAAAAATTCAGCAGTAAACGAGGTAAGTCAAAATGAGTTATATTCAGCCTATTAATTACGTCACACGGATACCCTTTTGTTGTGTAAAACCCGTAAAAAAAATCAGCAGATTTTTGTTGAGTTGATTGGGCAATGGTACTGAGTAGATTTCTTTTGCCTAATAGTAAGATTAATTTAGTAGACAAAAGGGAAAGGAAGAATCTATATGAGTTAGCATTCAATTCATAAACTACCAGTGTTCAATGATGAAGCTTGTATTCAGTTTTAAACTTGATTTATTTTTATTTCAAAGTTCAAAAGCTTCCTATTTCGAATACAGTGTTTCTAAATCACCTAGAAGTCAGAGATTAGTAATGACATTTTTGCAGATACTTACACTCATCTCTGCCTAGAAGTAGAAGTATATCTCATTCTGTCATTATACACCATTTTCAAACTTTAATATGTAGAAAATAACTTTATCATAATACCATTGATGATCAGACACTGAGAGAGTGACTCAAATCACCGTTTTAATTGTTTATACATTATTGAAAAATAATTTAATGCCACTATATTTAACTGTTAAGGATTGTGCTCTGCCTCTCGTTCATGAACTCTAATAAAGTACTTCTTTGGACTCAGTATAACACCTGTGTTAGGCTCTTCTGAAGGACTGCTTGTAGACAAGTCAGGCAGAAAAGAAAACTGCTGAAGAAGGCCCACAAAAAATAGAAAAAGCTGATCTCTTGCTAAATTTTCACCTGGGCATGACCTTTTACCTGAGAGAATATCAAAATGAATTGATTTTTCGTCTAAAATATTAAGGTTTTAAACGTCCTCGAATTAGTGTATTGTTACTGGTTATAGGAAAAGTTAGCTTACCAGTTGAGAAAGGCATAAATGCATCGTATTTTATAAGAGTTTTACTCTTTTCATGAATGAATCTTTCCGGCCGAAACACATGAGGGTCCTTCCATAAGCTGTTATCGTAATTTAAGCTGTGGAAGTTTGCCATGATAACTGTATCCTTAGGAATGTCGTAACCCATAAGCTCTGTTAAAAAAGTGATAGCTGAATATTGCGATAAGGTAGCAATCAGTAATTAGCAACAGTAAACTGAGTTCAGAAATATTTGGAAAAATTGGTCTCGAATTAAACATTAGAAATAGTCTGGAATTTAATGTTACGAACACCAGTAGTTATTCTTAAAGTATTTTAATAGACCTTAAATCAAACAAGTGTGAAACATTAAAACTTACTTGAGTCGCAAGTTGCACTGTGAAACAAGCCTAAAGGCACCAGAGAGGACTTCCGGAGTACTTCAGTAATTGTTGCTTCTGTGTACGGCATCCTAGACAAAATTGTTTCAAATACGCCAAATATTATTTCAATAGGTAATAGTAATGTTGTGCCACATTTACACGGAAACATTAAATTGAGGAAATTACAGTTTTCTGTGTTCCAGTGAAGGGCATGAATGTCCCAATACAACGTCAATCTCTTTCTGAACCTTTTGCTGTACCTTTTGGTACAGTACCATGTATAAAAAAGCCCAATATAGTGTAGTGCTTGTTGTGTCTGCCCCAGCCATAAATAAGTCCAAAAGGACTACCAGCAGAGAGTGTTCTACGAAACGTTATCTTAATTAGATTAGTGCATTATTAGAATAAATGAAGTTGTAAAACCAGAAAGTAACAATACACTTGATAAGTACCTCCTCGGCTTTTATAAAAACTTGAGGAAGGATTATTAGTTTTTTCTATTTCTGTAAGGTAGACATCTATGAAATCCTTCATTTGAGATGCATCATAGTTCTGTTTGTGCTCAGTAATTATTCCTCTTAGAAATTGATGGACAGATGTAATTGAGGTGACGAATTCGTTCCACCTGGTAACGCTTGGTGCAATTTTTAACAACCATGGGAGAAATAAGAGAGGTCCAGTATATTGCGTCTCAGCTAAATCACTAATTATTCATGCATAAGATTTTAAGATTTAGGCTTGACCTAAATTAATCTAAATAAAATACCAATAATAATTCATAACTTACGCAGAAGTTTTTTTCAAAATACTTTGTAAACGAAGGTCGTCATGTCGATATCGCTGACCACATATGATACTCCAAAGAGCATTTAGAACTGCCAAGTTGAATTTCTCTTGAAGATTAACTGGTTGATCTATTGTGTCTCTATATCGAATTTAATTAAATGTTCAAAAACGTTTTAATAGACGAATGACGAACATAAACAAATGCAGATAAACCCTTGGTTCCAGAGGATACGATATATCCCCTTGACTTGACACTTAAGTTATGCAGTACCTCAAACCATTGATAAGTTCGTCCAAGTCTTCTTGCAGTAGTCCTTCCATAGACTGCTTTCCAAACCCTAGCTCCCTTAGATGTCTCAGCGTAAATTTTCTTTGCTCATGCCAAGCGCTACCTTCGCTGCATACTAGACCTAGTTAGTGTTCAGATATCAGTTTTGTATTGAAAATTTGGTTTCCTTTTTCACATTTATATGAGTTATTTTTAAACCTATTCGAGTTCCACCGTTGCGAACCTCTAACATTTTGAGATCAGGTCTTCCACAGAAGCATTCTTCTTTGAACGCTTCTCTAATTACATGTTGACCACTAAGAACAACCACCCTATAATATTTAAGTGAGGATAGTTCTGCTTATATCGTAATGAAAATCGACGTGTTCTTAGATTAGAGACGAATAAGTCTTACCTGTAGTTTCCGATGAATATTGTAAATATGTTTCCATACTTGTCCTTGAGCTTTTGTAAGTTTTTTAGAGGATTAAATGCGAGAAAGGGCATGTATCCAAATATTGGCAAAGTCCATGGTCCGGGTGGATACTTAAGGGTCTTCTCACCAAAATTTTTAAATTTTTTGTATAGAATTATAATCCCTGCTCCTGCAACAAGTGTTAATATAACCAGCATCATGGCTGAGAATTGAAAGGAGCTGAGTTGCGTTGAGTCGACTTATATATTTAGTTTATTCTTTCATATGCTAATCCTGGAATAATAATGAGAACTATTTGTGTATCAATTTACATGATCGTACAGGATGAGTATCTAAATGGAAATGTCTATTGCATTGCATTACTCGAAAGAATACTAAAATTAGGTGTCAAATGTCAAAATACATCTTGAATAAAAAAAAATTAAAAATGATATAATATTGTAATGTTATGCTTGTTTTTTATCCATTGACAAGCATGGATAGAGTCAGGGAATAATAGAAAGTGTACTTGTAAACAGTTCCTCACAATTTAGTCTTTTCAACTCCAAGTGTTTACTAATTGAAAATAATTTCAGGTACTTCGGGGTCAAATTGGTGGTCATCGATGTTATCTCCAAAAAATGTCCTCATACATGTCGTTGCTTTAGCTGGAGGGTAAAATGAATAACTTACTTTTGTTCGTTATATTTTTGGAAAGGTAGTTAATTTGAATTTCTACTTGGGTATATTTAGCATGACTTTCTTCAGCGTGTATAAAACCAGAAAGAATCTATATGAAGCGGTGCCTACAGATGAAAGCATTCTTGACGGTTCTAAAAAGAACTTCATACATTTCGTTGATCCAGGTAAGATAAACAAATTTCCCCTTGTTAACGGAAATTTTTTTAGTTTTTACTAACCCGTCTTCAATGCTTAGAGGATAGCTGGGCTTTCTTGAAGCAACATTTTTCTTGGTGGTGGCCAGTAGCATTCATCGCTAGACCCATCGCATGGCAGTTAATTGAACAAATTCGTCATGGTTTACCTGAACAAAGAAATGAAGCGATTCGTCGGTTTGCTCGAATATCCAATTTATTAGGTACGCACTCGATTTCATGACCTACCTAATTTGCATGAAGTCGTGTCGGCTTGATTCTTTTGCAATGTATGCTTTGATTTTAGTGGGTTATTACTTATTGAAATTTTTTATCGTAGAATCGGAATGCAACCATTTTTCCATCTGCCTAGATTTGAAAACTGCTATAGCCTTAGCTAGAAATGGCGCAGATCCTAGGTTATTTATTGCACCAGTTCTAATTCTACCAGAAGCAAACCAAAAAGTAAGCAATGAAAAGAATTATTATTTTTTCGCTTTAAGTCATGAGTTATTTTTATGCTAACATTTTTGCAATTAATACAGGATTATTATGGAACTAAATTTCGATATATCTTCAGCAATTTGCCAAGCGATCAGATTCACGAAAATCTCAACACATTGATACAAGCTGCTTTAAAGAGATATCATCCAACTGAAAAAGATGAAGAGGAGAAGTCATTGGTAGGTTAATGTCATTTTATTCGCCCAAAACTTTGATCCGACATTCAGAATTCAGAATTGATTCATTCATCGTTTTAAAATCTTCTATTTAAGGACTATTACACCGGGTTCGAATCCGATTTTCATATTTCTCAAAGTCCGGTGAAAATTATGGGGGAAATGGATTTTTTGAAAATATGTCTCCAAGGAATAGTCAGTCACTCTCGAGTTTATGAAAGAATTCAAGGTAACGATGAATAAAAAATGTAAAGTATCAGGTTAGGCATGCAGTAGCTTAAAATGTTTTATAAATATTTTCTAATGTTTTTTTTTCTGGAACGCAGAGCTAATTTCCCTAGGAATACTTGATGTTTTGGTGTCGATTTCAAGACAGTATAAAAGTGAGCCAGAAATAATGTCTCTAGTCATGAAAGTGCTTGGTAATTTGACATGTGATGTATCCACAGCACAAGCAATCAACGAAACAGGTTAATTTTTTTACACGTGTTATTTTATTCACCTTTTACTGCGGAATGATAGATATTAATTGGGTTTGTAACAAACTAGGTTGCCTGAAAATCCTTGCCGAGAACATGCAGAACCAAAATATCAAGTTATCTCTACCTGCTAAGAGAGCTCTGCATAATCTTGATAGAGAAACTGGAGCTCCAATTCTACCTCCAGGAGTTTATCAATTATATCCTGATTTTGGATGTGAAGAATGCAGCTATAAATATGATATCGTTTTTATTCATGGACTTCTTGGTGGTGTGTTTCGGACATGGAGGAGGAAAGATGTAGATCCTTGTAAGTCATAAGATTTACACAATAATTTTTGGCTATTGCCTCAAATGCTTATCATTCTTAATGCAGTTATAGAAATTTCTGGTTCAGTCAAGAGTGGAACTGAAAAGGCTCATGACGAGCAAGTTCATCGTGTTGCGTTATGGAAATCAAGGCTATTTGACCTTCGAAGCAAATCACCAATGCAGTATAATCCAACTTTATTAAGTAACACAGGTTAATATACAAATTTAATAGAAGAAATTTTGTCAAACAGAATAATTTTCCGGTTTCAGTAAGAAAATTTTTAATGCACTGCACTTTTTAGACGAAAGTGTTAAATATCCTTGTCGAAAACGAGACAAAGAAGGAAACTTTTATCTTTCATATGATGATGTACCACTAGAAACGGAAGAAGTCGAGTCAAACCCTACGCAGTGTTGGCCTCGCGATTGGCTTCCAGAGTATTTTCCTAAAGCCAGGATTATAGCTGTAGATTTTCAAAGCTTTGTGACTCGTTGGATGAACATCTGCCCCGTTGAGAATGTAGAGTAAGTGTCTATTATGTTTTCTTCACAAATTATGTTGCATATCAAAATTTGTTATCGAAATAGACGCCGCCTGCATGACAGAGGTGCGGAACTGTTAAGAAAACTAAAAGACGCTGGAATTGGACAACGACCTGTAATTTGGGTGACTCATTCGATGGGTGGACTACTGCTTAAAAGTCTTCTTTGTCAGTGTAAGTGCTTCAGATAGATGAAATGAAAAAATGAACAAAGATAAATATTTCAATAAGCTATACTTTTTAGCCGATGAAAGTGACGATAAACTTGTTCGTGGTGTAAGCAAAAATACCAAAGGCATCGTATTTTGCAGTGTACCGCACCATGGTACTCAGATGGCCATTCTTAATAGTGCGAGGAAGTGGCTGTTTTTACCGACAGAAGAGATTGAGGAATTGGCAAATTGTACAGTAAAATACAAAATTGAGACAAAACATATTTTTAATATTTCTAAAATCAAATTCTACTTAATGTATATACTTTTATTAATACTGCAGCCGGAAATCAGTTGACAAACCTCCACGAGTGCTTTAAAGGATTGCATGATCGATATAAGTTCAAAGTGCTGAGTTTTGCTGAAATTCTAGAAACTCGTACAGGTCTTGGAATGAAATTCAAACTAGTCCCTTATTCATCTTCAGGTACAAAAATTACTATCGTATCGCTTACTTTCTCAGATAAAAACATGCATATCTAAGTTTTATTATTTTATTATCAGATCTTGGATTCGGAGAATACTATCCACTTCGTGTGGATCATTTGAATACCTGTAAACCGTGGAGCAAGTGCGTATTTCACCCACCATTTCAAATCTGAATTATTTATAGTATGTAGCCTAGAACATATAAGAGTATTAATCTATTTCTTTTAATTTCCAGAGGATCTTTTATGTTTAAAAAGACAGTAGAACTCATCAATGAAGCTATTTCTAGTCAAGATGCGGTTGTCGAAACATCAGAAGAACCGATTCAGCAAGTAATTACATCATTTAAACTTGACTTCAATGTAAGAGATCGCGTTCGTGAAGTTTTGGAATCAGCAAATTACGTTTTTTCAAGTTTCCAATTTTTTTCAAAGAACGAAAGTGATAAGGCTGACGAAAGCCCTACTAGTGAAAAAATAAGGGTAGCTGCTGCTGAAAATGTTACTGCAGGAGATGTGAATTCAAATAAGGCCATGCATCAAAAGTAGCATTTTATTTTTTGCAAGTGAATATCAAAATATTTGTGCCTGCATTCGCATAGAATATTTAAAAAAAGGTTACATATGAAGTGATATGTGATGTGCGAACCTGTTTAAATTTATGGATATTTCGTGTTGTATTGATGGTAACTTATAATCTAGTGGCATATATTATTAATCTTAAATACTCATACGATATTTTGCAAGAAAGTATTACAATGTCTTGGATGGCATCTATTAGTCTTGTCAGACGTGATCGTGATTGATGTCCTCGTCCTATAATGACAAAAATTAGAATTATCGGCAGGTTTGTACATTATTCTGTAAGTACCTTCAAACACTTTCACATGTAATTTCCAAATAAACTATTTTCAGCCAATAATAAAGTAGTCGATGAAGCTGTTACCCTGTACCTAAATGGTTAACCTATTATGTTCAATATTTTAAGGTTATTTCTGCTACTGACTTGGGTCATTTTGAAACAATTTATTGTTAATATTTTTAGGTACGGACAGTGAGGAATTCATTTTGATATACTTTTATTTCTTTAGCTTTCTGTGAAAAATTAATTTTCACAGACAGCGTGACAAATACAGCTAGGTATTTCACTATGAATTCCTCACTGTTCGTACCTAAAAACATTCACTATAGTCTAAGAGGATGGAACAATTTATAGTATTATTATGATTATTAGTTACTAAAATGTGTAGCTGTAAAGCAGGTTAATACAATATGCATATATATTTAAAAGAAGCTGGCACAAAAATGAATCTCAAGGATTATACAGCGATAGTATTTCGGGTTTGTTACTTATTCATTCAAGCTTTTCAAAGAATTGACTTCCTTAGGCGAAATAAGAATTAGGTAATTATGTATTGTTATGTTATATAGTTGACATTTATTAGCATAATAGTAAAGGCTTCTTTATCTTTATTCTAAGCATCTGTAGTTTCAAGTACATTTCTTTGGTGTCAAAGGTGACATTTGAAATGCTAAGTTGGTTCTTATATACAGTCGTGCTATTAAAAAATGTACTTCCAATGTAACTTAATAAAAGCTGTTATCTATTTTTACGTATTCAAATCGATGACACAAACTTTTAATATGTAAGTTCACTTTGTTCTGTGCACTCATAATTCGAAAATCATGCACCACAAAACGAAACAAATGTGTGCAAAGGCCTTAGGGCGAAAAGTTAGGGTACATTTCCATAAAAATGCTTTCCTGCCAGGAACTTTTATATGTCTTATGCAATGTGAGAACTCCAACTGTGAAAAGAATAATAATTTTTTTACCAGCTACCACTAAACTCCACAAAAAATATTCACTGGAAAAATCCAATCGAAAATACTTTGCCTACATTTCACTATCTATCAAGATGCATTTTTATCAGGTTAACAATTTTAGTCATTCTTCATTCATGAATCTACTCGTTTTTAAATAATACACTAGTTTAAACAAAAAGTTTTCCAGTTGTCATTTAATCTGTAATTTCTTGTGTTAAATCAATTAAATTCTGCATCTTATGGCTATTCACAAAATGAAGACATGCAATCCAATACATGTTTGCAACATATAAAACACCCCAATCCCATAAGAAAGAATAAACCTGTACATTATTATGTTCACGACTCAAGTAACAATGACTGTCATCTCAACTCTCAACCGTACACTCGTAGATCTGGTCACCCTACCCGATTCAATCTGTTCAGAAGCATAAAAGTTATCATTAATATTACCCTAACCTAACCTAACATAATTTTTTTTAATACCGGTCCCTATTTAGAAAATTAGTAATGCAATGCACACCAACTCTTAACCAGCCACATTAAATCCTCAAAGAACTCTTCAACTAAAGTAGTCAGTTGATAATGTGGGCTATCTTATCAAAACTGACCACCCCAATATGTGGCAAGGTTTTCTAAAATGTGACAACTTCTGGAATTTTTACCAACCCAAGTTTTTTCCCACAGATCCTGTTTCCTACACCCCAACCAAAATAAGGTAACTTTCAAATTAATTGGGATGTCTTTTTCTACATTTTGGGATCTGCAGCTTAGCTTGCTCCCCTGAAAACCCCTTTTAATGCCTAACTTTTTAATCCTTATGGAAATATTTCAAGCATTTCCTAGAACAATTTAGGCTTACTAATAGTAAAAGGAAAAAATGTGTTTTCTATTATTTGTATAAAATTCAGCTAAATCCTTAACGAGAAGTATAAAGCAGTTAAGCCTATTAAATATGCGTCAACCACTAAATCAACACATCTCTTTTCCTGAAACTTTTCAATCTGTTTAGTGTACGAAAATTGTTTACTAGAAATACAACATAATTGATACAATAAATTCCAATTCCCTGAATTGGCATTTTTTACTGTTCTTTCAAGTTGTTGCCGTTGCCTAACTCTTCTGTGAGTAAATGTCTATCCAGGTTTCCGCAATGAATAGCAGTGACAAAACCTTGTCGAAAAGCAGTAATATCATCAATCCAAATCCCCTATGTATAGTCCATTATTGATATGGACAACTAAATAACTAAATTGAACTAAATTACTTCACTTTGTATCATTAATCCTGGGAAATTAAAACAGATTTTCGTCATTTGAAGCACAAATGCCTTATTTGATGATTTATTGACATTGACTATGGTTTAATAAAATGAGTGTGTTTAAGTTTTATAACGTATTAAGTAGCTGCATCCGGGATTAATTTTTTTTTATTTTTAGTTACTCTCTCTCTCCTGTCTCTCTTTCTCTTTAAGTATAATTTTACAGAAATCCCCTACGCTATGCGTCTATTTTAAACTATGCCAATCGATAGTACTACTAACTAAAAAACAGCAAAAGCATCTGGTAAGTATTCAATTCATCATGCATAAAATAAAATAATGACTCCCCCATTGTCAATTCACAACAGCATCAACTCATCAAATCAAAGGTGTATTTATTATTGTAAAATTGGCTTGCCATTCGTGACAATGTTGCGTGCGACGTAAGTAAGATGAGATGAATTTTAAATGCAATTGCAAACTAGGGGCAGTAAAAAAGTAAAGTAGTAAAATTTAATGAAATGGAAGACAACAATGCGGCTTTCTAAAAATTGAAGATCACCTATTTTGCCAATTGGAATCCCCTTTTTGGCTCTTGTGATGATGGACAGTATAGTTTCTGCATGGCCTACATGTAAAAACTATGTGGAAAACTCGCTGAAATCTATGAGCTAATACAGTTTTTTTATTGAGTTAGGCTTGTACATTCTCATTATATATTTACCTTTCAGTTTGTAACAAACAACACATAAAATTTACAATGGGGGTTCATCATCATGATTATTAGCGATGGACGGTTATAGAAATTTACTATCCCAACAAACATGATTTTTTGTTTAATTTGTTGCCATCACAAAGAGTGAATGGTAAAATGTAATGAGCTATAAGGTAACTTTATATTTATTTTTTTTATTAAATCCATTCCAAGTGACTCCAACAATTATTCTTGCCTTTGTAATAACTTAGTTTGATTGTTGCTGTTGGACCATGCACTTGCTACTCTTGTTTCTTGGCTAATTGATAGTACCATTTTTATTGCAGTGAGCATTATCTCTTGTCAAATGTATAATGTTACAAGAGAAAATTAAATAAAAAATATAATAATTGCACCATTCAAATCGATTGATAATTACTAGTTACCGTAATCATACTTCGCCAACAATGTCAAACCAACTATAGTCCTCAATAGTGGACAGTTCTGGCCCAGTTAACTAACACCATGTGTACACATCGTTAAAAAGAATTGTTCATTACATTTACAACCCGTCATAAAATTCTGTGCATATTAAAGTATTTGACATTATCGAAAGTTTTGAGACAAGGAAAAGCGATCAGAAACAACCGTGGAATAATTAATGTTTCTGCGGTCTGCAAAATTTTTTGAATGCATAGCTGATTTCTTTGGAAAATTTATACGCTAACAAAAATATGGGGTTTGGAATTGTGGATTATATTGTCTTTATTGGGACTCTAGTAGTTTCCCTTCTTATCGGCTGCTATTATGCATTCATTAAGACACAGAAAACGAATGAAGAACTTCTTGTTGGAAACCGAAATATGGCAGTGGTACCCTGTTGTCTATCGTTGGTTGCAACTTACATGTCCGCCATCCTAGTATTGGGATATTCTGGAGAAATTTATAGGTTAATTGATTTTATGGTCATCGATTAGTCGATTATATTATAATTAATACAAATCACATAATGCGTATTAAGTTTATTATTTGAAGGGTCCAGTTAATAGACATAAACCAAAGGATTTACTCTTTGGGAAGTATATAAATGCCATTTTTGTAACTAAAAAAATAAAGCTATAATTCTGAGGTAAACTGCCGGAGTTGGAACAAATGTCATATTCCCCAAAAATAACTTAGTTAGTGAAGTTTTATGTTTTTTTTCAATTACTGGAGGTACTCTGTATGTTCTAGCATTTAAAATTTCTTTTCGAAGGGATCATGGCTCGAAGAAATGTTAAGCTTTGTGTCGAATTTATTTAAATGGTACTGAGCACTTTATATGACTGGTGGTGTCCGTCAATCCGTGTATCCGCGAGTGCTTTTTACAGGGGGCCCTTTTAAAAAAATGTGTTTTCATATATGGGGTCCTAGGGTCGAAGGGAAGGTTGAGTTCTGTAACTGATACAATCGGCTAAACCTCATAATGTCATACTACAAACGAGTGTCTGAGGGCCACTTTGGTAAACCACTTTGGTATAAGTTTATGGTTTATTCGTGTGGAAAACTGATTTCAGCATCCAACATTTTTTGTAGCCAATTTTATTTCACAGTCGCAGCTGAATGTAGCATTTTTAAAACCACTTTCGTTATAAATGTTGTTGCGTTGGATTAGTCATTATGCGATGCAACGTAGAGTACCTATATTAATGCTTCAATTATTGTGTCACTATCGTTGTTGCAGAGATTCCCCTAAGGTGGACATGCAGTTATAAATATTATCAAAAATTAATACATCTTAATTCTTGAATTCTTAATGCTTGATTGTTCTGGTACTATGTGACTGTGTGGTACTATTTTAGGGCATGTAGAATTGTTTTTAGCTATCAATTTTAAAAACTTTCAAAATTTTCAGCCACGGAACGCTAATTCTGGAAGTTATCGGTGGAGCGTTTATTTTTTTGCCCCTTGGAGGATTGCTATTTCTTCCAACGCTTTATCGATTAAAATTGACTAGTGCTTATGAGGTTAGCTGCAAATAATAACATTCCTTAATTTTAAATTACTTTAATTTCCATTTTTAAACTAGTTCATAGTTTTTAAACAAATTGTTGTATCTTTACAAGTTTTTTTTGTTTCAGTACTTAGAACTTCGGTTTAAATCACGGACAGTAAGATTGATAGCAACATTAACATTTATACTCCAAATTGTGCTCTATATGGGAGTAGTTTTATTTGCACCAGCTATTGCACTGAATGCTGTAGTAGATATACCGATCTGGGCTTCAATTCTTTCCGTTGGAGGATGTGCTGCGATTTACACATCAATTGTAAGTAGGACTTATTTTGAAAAAATTACTTCCCAATTCTATCCGTCAGGTACTTTTGATAATGTATTTGTTTTAGTAGGGTGGACTAAAGGCAGTTATCTGGACGGATGTGTTTCAAATTTTAATGATGTTTTTGGGAATGATTGCCATCATAGTAAAGGTAAGCTTTAGTGCAAACTGAAAACTCAAATATTTGACGATCTAAAGCGTTTTTTGAAAATAATTTTTATATTCCAAAGAAACAACTTATTAAATTTCCAATCGGAATAATATGAGCTTTTTAACATAAATTCTACTGATTTGTATTAAATATTCACCGATTTAAGGGAACAATCAACCTTGGAGGGCCAAGTAAAGTGTATGAGATTGCTAATGAACACGGACGTATAGAATTTTTGAAGTAAGATATTTCCAATATCTACACACACCTCAATATCATGCTATTTATTTCTATTTTATCTCCGTATATGTAGCGTGGTATTAATAATTTTTATTTATTTCGGTCCTGAAGTTTCACATTAGATCCTTTCCTAAGACATTCATCATGGAATATATTTTTTGGCCAAGGTATGAACTAAAATTTTATTAAGAATAAAATATAATTATTTAAAATTTCATTTGTCTTAAAATTATGTTTTGAACATTAAAATATTAGGAGCTTTATGGATGAGTGCTTATGGTTGCCATCAGACTACTGTCCAGCGATACTGTAGCATGGGTTCACTGAAGAAAGCTTTTGCGTATGTTTTTACAATTAAAATGTTTCCAGTGAGTTCCTCAAAATATGAGACTAGAACAGAAATCTAATTTTATTTTTAGAACATTACTTCTTACTGTTCCCGTTTTGACGTTCACCATGTCCCTTGCTGGATTGACTGGACTAGTTGTCTTTGCTAATTATGCTGGATGTGACCCGATTACACTAGGATTCATCAAGCGAAGCGATCAAATTACACCATTTTACACTCTTGACCAGCTTTCTTCTACAGTTGGAATAGTGGGTCTCTTCATTGCCTGCTTATTTTCAGGAGCCTTGAGGTATAACAATTTAATGCAGAGTACATTATAACAACAGCTTAAACTTGAAAGTTAAACCTACCTGCTTGAATTTATTTTTCAGCACAATTTCATCTGCTATAAACAGCTTAGCTGCTGTGACTTTTGAGGATTTCTGTACAAAGATAAGATTCATTCGAGCGATGAGTGAAGAGAACCAAGGAATGATAACTAAAGGAATTGGTACGTTTTTACCCACGCCGTTGCTAATCAACTTTTACATACCTATGACACTAATTTTAACTACTTTACAACTAAAGGAATACTGTATGGGTCAATCGCAATTGGTATGGGATTTGTTGCCCAAAATTTGGGAGGTGTATTGAACGCTGCTATAATTGTGAATGGAGTTGTAACAGGTCCTCTTCTTGGTGTTTTTATATTGGGAATTATTTTCCCATTTTCTAACAAATGGGTAATGAAAAAATCAATAGCAGTTTATACGAAAAAAATACTTAAATTTGCCTAATTGATAAGTTCCATTATTCACGTAGGGTGCTGTTTGTGGAATGATCACAGCACATGTAATAACGTGAGTTGGACAACAACTTATTATAATCTTGTAATATTTGTTTATACTTTTATCCAATACTATATTATATTCTATAAACCTACTAACTATACACAGGTTGTGGATAAGTCTTGGAGGATTTTTTTTGGATAGAAAACATCCCACATTATCCTTTGGAATAGAAAATTGTTCCAATGAAACTCTGAGCCGAGCTAAGGATATTGATTTAATTAGAGCTGGTCTAAATTCTACAAACGTACTTGAAGAAATGTTAGTTGACTTCATTTGCTTTTGTATAGCATCTTGTGATAACGAAAATAATACGATTTAATTTCATACGCTCTTATTTTTCTAGAGAATGGCCACAAAAGATATACACAATTTCATACATGCTGTAAGTATTCTAAAGTACTTTGAGAAACCTTTCATTTAATTTACTAGTTAAATCTTTCTTTTTGTTTTTAACTGTTATTGAACTATGGTTATCTTTAGATATCCTATGATTGGGACGGTAGTAACCATTACATTGGGATTGATTGTGAGTTTACTGACAGGTTAGTGAAGATCATACTTATGAGGATACTTTTATTTAAGCTTAATGAGTTGTATGGAGAAATGCTTGATTATAAATTAATCTTTGATAAACTGCTTTTGACTTTGTTTTTAGGACCCACTGAGCTTACAAAGGATCAAGAACAGTACATTCATCCTGTGGTTGTAGCACTTCATCGTACTGTGAGAAAGCGAAACCGAAGGGATAATTTTGACGTAACAGATAACAATGACAATGATCCCCGTAAAACAGCTGAAATTGCAAGCTTTGATACTAAAATGGGAAAAAAGGACATGGACTCTACAACAGGTTACCATAACCAAGCTTTCCGGGACTGTTAAAAAAAACTTTTTCAGTTTTTTACTTGGTGTACCTAAAAAATAAAACTATGCGGACGATAATGTTTTATTATTATTCTATTAAACTAAATGTATTTTCATAACAATTTATTGGTGCTAAAACATAAGAATTTATTTAAATAGTACCTTTCACAATGGAGTATGTTTTAATTGCAACTAAAATGAAATGAGAACCAGTCATAAATTAAGAATAAATCAATGAATGAATCGTTTACGACCTAGGACATCCTTCTTTTAGGCTTGTCAACATCATCATATACGGTTGGTTTCAAAATGTATACACAAATTTAATCCTTGCAAACTTGGCCATAAGTAGAATTAAAATCTCCATTTGACTTATAATGTGTCTGCATCAATTATCTTCATCAGGTTAAACCATATTATCCCACATATTTCTAACAAAAACAGTGAATTCGTATTGATTCTTAACTGGGAAATGCGTGAGGAGGTTGCCAGAGTTTTAATTTCAGAGGTCCTGATCTAACTAACAATTTAATAACTAACCACGAGATTCGTGTGAAACTTTGCAATTAACTTGTTTCAGTGCATTGCATCTGTCACGCAAGGAATAATTAAATTTTTTGATTATTTGGAAATAATTTGGTTCAGTACATTTTTGTAGTGTAGGATCAATAATACCTATTTCAAATTACTCAAAGCTGTAGACTGGTTTGAAAATCTGTTTGAAATGAGCTAATAACTTCCCCGCAATTAAGCAACATGCTATATTGCATAATTTATATGAATTATGTTGGCCTTTTTAATACTCAAAATCATAATTTATTATTGAATAAAACAAGCATATCAGAGGTATTATTAAGCTGTCACTTTCAAAACAGAAAACAACTGCTCGTTTCAAGCCAATAAAATTCTAATAAGTTCAACTAAAAAATATTCTTGTTTCTTAACCATGTTACATTTGTATTGCTTGACATTATATTTATATGGGGGTCAACGTGTCTACTACTGTTTGAATCATTCTGTGTAACATTTAAAACTGAAATACTTCCAGGGCTTTTTATAATACACTGGGTTGTGTGTGACACGATTCTTTTTTATAAATGATATTAGGTGCAATTGCTTTTACGTAATATTTCACTCACCTCGACTAGACAATGGAAATATCATTTGTGGCATAATTTTATTTTGTGGTAAACCTGTATTAGATTTTACATTAGGTAATGCAAAGTCATACAGTAGTACTTAACACTGGATTTTTTTGGGTTAATTTTTATCTTTTTTGTAAACACTATTAAAAAGGAGTAGGAAAACGTGTGTGATAGACACATTTTGGACAGACTTGTTACATTTTTCATTGTCAACAATTTTTCTGTTTAGTTTCCATTCTCATGTTTAAAGCTGGAAACAAAAGATTTCACACAGTAAATTTAAACTCTTGCATGACAATTATTACAGAATAAAAAATGAAATGACTTGAGTACAGACAATCTGTTCGTTTTCATTCAAGATCAGTCCATCAACGGTATTGTGTGCTGAAACTGGTGAAGAATAATAGAGAATGCTTAGACGAAACAGGTCTTAGTTACCAAAGT
Organism: Isotoma decorata; assembly: GCA_034698605.1. Classification (NCBI taxonomy): domain Eukaryota; kingdom Metazoa; phylum Arthropoda; class Collembola; order Entomobryomorpha; family Isotomidae; genus Isotoma; species Isotoma decorata. The sequence goes on from JAQGBU010000174.1 coordinate 19,238, forward strand.
TGATACGAATTCAGTTTTTGTTTAATAGTACAAGTGGTTCTGCAACCTGTTTCGTTAAAAAATCTTGTAAGACAAGTTAAAAGCTAAAATTTGCGTGGAGTAATGTTTAGTTTGATTCTCATCATATTAAGCGAAAAATAAGCCCGATTGACCATAGTAGTTTAAGGGTTATTGAAAGGGGAACACCGAATAGGATAAAGAGCGTTCCATGCATCAAATTCCTCGGTTATCAAACCAAGTTTTAGTTTAAATATATTTTAAGAAAATAGATTCTAGTACAATGGCTGGTAATTTCACGATATTGGATTATGTCGTATTTGTCGGCACTTTGGCAGTTTCAATGTTTATTGGAATTTATTATGCCTTCGTTAAAAAGCAGAAAACAAATGCTGATTTACTTGTTGGTAAGGAAAAATTTGTTAAGTTTTATCATTTCCGTAAATTTTATTGAGTCAGGTCTACTTGAATATGAATGTGTTAATATATAGGAGGTAGATCGATGCCAATCATTCCAACAAGTCTTGTAAGAACATTTTCAAATTTCATTTTCTGAGAAAATTTAAGAGTTTCTACGAAATTATTATAAAACTTTAATTGCAGAGTTTACTAGCTACTTACATGAGCGCTATATTGGTCCTTGGATTCGCTGGAGAAATCTATTCACATGGAACCTTAATCGCAGAAATTGTCATAGGGGCATTGATATACATTCCACTAGGAGGAATTCTGTTCATACCCACTCTTTACGGCCTTGGCCTTACAAGTGCCTACGAGGTAACAAGTGTCACACAAATAATCTTCAATCATTTATCCAACTTTAGGCTAAACCCTAGGCATTAATTTTGGCCAAATGTTCTTGAGATTAAAACCCCAATAAATGTACATCCTTCCAGTATCTTGGACTTCGGTTTAAATCAGATGCAGTACGATTAATTGCCACTGGAACATTTATCACTCAAATTATTCTGTACATGGGAGTTGTACTATTTGCTCCATCATTGGCTTTAAATGCTGTGATTGGGTTTCCCATTTGGGCTTCAATTGTCGCTGTTGGAGGATGCGCTGCAGTTTACACTTCTATTGTAAGCGTCTTTGTCTTCAACTACTTGGAAGAAATGCAGTTTTTATTTTATAACTTTTGTTTTTTAAAGGGTGGCCTGAAAGCAGTTGTGTGGACGGATTGCTTCCAGATACTTATGATGTTTGCAGGGATTTTAGCTATTATCATTCAAGGTAATTTACTAACTATTTAGATGATTCGGGGGGCTTGATGATTTTAATGCAAATTCAAGTCTTCCGTTGTATGTGGCTTGAAATGATCTTAAATGTAGTTGTAGTAATCACTTTTATTGGAATGCTACATTTCTTATACCTTTGTGAAGCAACATAACCTATAAATTCAACCAAATTTTTGATTTACAAATTAAGTCGAATGAAACTAAAACTACAAAAATTACGCACTTATGTAAGAACTGAATATTTATTTATTTTCAGGCTCAATTAATGTCGGAGGGCTCTCAAATGCTTTTACTATTGCCAATGATCATGGGCGTGTGGAGTTTTTGAAGTATTTATCATGAAGTTATTATTTATGTCAATTTAATGTTTTTTAATCCTAAATAGAGAATTAAGGGTTTAAATTTCTTAGCGGTTATGACTTGCTAGTTAAAAATACCTTGTTTTTCAGTATGGAAGTGAATCCATTCACTCGTCACACTTCATTAAGTCTCTTTTTTGGCCAAGGAATTTTTTGGCTGTCAAGCTATGGAACCCATCAAACTACCGTCCAGAGATATTGTAGCATGGGTAGCTTGAAACAAGCATTTCTGTAAGTTTTGTCAGTATTAGTGTATTTTTTAATACTAATTTTTTGCCCTACTGACAACCAATTATTGCAAATGCAATGTTTCAAAGGTTAATCTTTTTTATTAGTGGAAGATAAATTGTAGTAGCTAATCTTCTAAACCCTAATTCATTAACTTGTTATCCTGAAACCATTTATTTCCAGGATGATTTCATCCGTTTTCCCTATTGAAAATACTTTTTTGTTGAAACTTAAATATTTTAAAAAACTTTTTATATTCATTTTGATTACTGTTCATGATCACCATTCATGATAACTAAAATAGCATTTGTGCTTTATGATGTCATAGGTGATTAGTATTTAGTATAGAATAGCATAAATACCTGGTAATTTATGACGACTTGTATTAGCTATAATATGTTTCATTTTATTTCAGGGCTTTGTTGTACACCGCACCATTGGTAACATTCTTATTTTTTTGTCAATTTGAACACCCTATAATTTCACGTGTAATCACATCAATTTGCACGGTTGTTCCAGGTCGCATTTACGATGTCCTTAGCAGTACTTTGTGGAATTGTGATATTTGCCAACTTCGCTGGCTGTGATCCTATATCATTAGGGTTCATCAAGAGGAATGATCAAATTGCTCCTTATTTTGTGTTGGAATATTTGTCTCCCACATCGGGGCTTATGGGACTTTTCATTGCATGTCTGTACTCAGGAGCGTTGAGGTACAATTTTTTGTGCTTCTTTCTAAACAATCCATTTGTATCAAAAGCACATCACAATTACCAGCACGAAACTACCATTAGGGTGTCAAAAAACAATTATTTTATCTTTAAGTATGAGTGGGCGGAGGTTTCTATAAGCCAAATTAGATTACATTTAAACTTTTGTTTCATGAAATTTGATGATCATGAATTAATACTTTAATTTAAAGGTACAAAAATCTTTAAAAAAAAATATTAAGTAACTGTGGACACTTTATTAAACATGATAAAGGTCGAGGTCCACAATCGGTTGAGGTAACATTTAACAATCTAATGCATTTTCGACCTATGCAAAATTAATCAGTTAATCAGAAACAGAAACGAAATTGTAGCGTACATTATGGACCTGTCTGTAGATAATTTTAACCTTTGCATAAAAACGGAATCAGATTGAATGAAAATTCATTTCATTTTATTAAATATTTTTTTTGTAGCACTGTATCAAGTGGCCTTAATTCACTTGCAGCTGTAACGTGGCAAGACTTTTTGGCAAGGCGACCGTATTTTCAACAACTCGATGAGGGTCAGCAAGGACTAGTGACAAAAATTATAGGTTTGCTCCTTTAGTTTTCCTGAATGTTCTTAGCATTGGCAATGACTGATAACCGTTTTACGCATTACTTAAAATGTATTTTTACTAAGTAGAACGTCTTTAAAATGTAAACTGATACTGCTCAAGTTGCATACATGTTTTCTGCTACTCACCAAGTAACAAAAATTAAGCATTTTTAACCATCTTTTGGATTTTCAAGGCCTTTGCCTTGAAATTCTGGACAGCATTAACAAATAAATCCTTCGCATACTTACTGGGTACCTAAGTTTGCATTGAAAGCATAAATTCATTCTATGTCTAAAATAACCTTGTACATAAATTGATCCCTACTGTATACAAACAAAGCTTTAAAGCCTATGAATGTTAATTTTTTTATTTTTTATAATCTTCCAAATTTTCCTCATACCGTTCAAAACAATTTACGCAAAAAGTATTCAATCAATCAATGTTATTTTTTATGGTTAATGTTGCAATCTTTTGTTTCAGGATTTCTTTATGGTGTCATTACTGTGGGGTAATAAACGTTCCCAATGACAATTAAGTGAGTCACGCAAACATTAACTGTTTTAATTAACACAATCAACTATTGTCTTTCAGAATGGGATTTATAGCCGGAAATTTAGGAGGAGTACTTAAAGCAGCCTTGGTTGTAAATGGATCCGTCTCTGGTCCACTACTTGGGGTTTTCATTCTAGGAGTTCTATTGCCCTTTACAAATAAAATTGTATGATGGTATAGTAAATGAAAGTTATCATTTGCAGTTATGAATTTACAGAAGTTCGTATTATTTTTCCTTTTCTAATGAATTTTTTACAGGGTGCTATTTCAGGAATGCTAGTTGCCCATGTCATCACGTAAGTAAATTTGTTTACAATGTTCAGTGAAGAAATGTTAATTTTATCATGTACGCTGTTGTAAGCCCAAAAAAATCAAGCTTTTATTTTATTTTATTTATGAATCTATAAATCTAAGGTTGGGAATAAGCGTGGGAGGATTGTTGATCAACCACAAAACTGCACCACTTCCATTCAGCATTGACAGCTGTAGCAATGAAACTTTGGCTAAGGTATCGAATTTAACAGCCGTGCTTTTGAAGCATCAAAGCCAAAATCTGACTACTACTGAAATCCCAGAATTGTACGTTTAAAAAATTATCTATAAAAAGAGTCCGGGTTTGAACTTTCTCTTTTCTCTTTAAAAAAATTCTTTTAGCCTTATAAAATGAATGGATAATGTGTCTGTTCTTTTATTATGAATCAATTAATTGTTATTTTGTTGTATATTTTGTTTCAGGGATTGGCCAGCTAAAATATTTACCGTCAGTTACTTACTCTACCCTCTGATAGGAACTGTAATTACTGTTGTGGTGGGCTCATTAGTTAGCTTATGCACAGGTACGACAAATTGATGAATTGAATTTTATCCGTAATTTATATGCATAAGAATTAAGAATTAATTTATTAATTTTTTACACAGGTTTAACCGAGTTTACAGAAGAGCAAGAAAAATACACACATCCTTTAATTGTACTTGTGAAAAGGAAACTTCAAAATCGAACTTCAAAAGGGACTTCGAATGGTTCCAACACAAGAAAAATGGATTTACGGGCAGCGTATGGCCTACATGAAAATAGAAATGCTAATCATATTGTGTCAAGTGGTCGGATGAATGCTAATGGCACGAATGGGCACTATGACTCCAAAGCTTACGAGAATAAAGGATTTCAACCAAATTAATAAATATTATAGAAAAGAAAAACACTCTGGAAAGTATTAAAAGCCGGAAATGTCCTTGCGTATATTTTTAAGTTACCTTTTGATATTGCTTTTACTTATTAGTTGATACGTCTAATATAAATAAATTCTATAATCTATAATTTAATATAATTTAGTAGGAAATTCCTTTGATCTAACTAAGGGGATTATTTAAGATGTGCATATTGGTTTAATGCATCCAGTCTCTGTCTCTGACACACTGAACTAAAGATAATTTCTCATCATTGAAGCCACATAGCTAAACATTAAAAACCAAACATGTCAGAATATTATTAACCCAAAAAATCCTCAACAGATGAAGCATATCTTTAAAGAGCTCGAAATCTACAAGGACCACATTGGTTGTATGTATGAGAAGAGTATAATATCAAGTCTAATTTTAGAATTCTTAAGTTCTTCGTTACACTGACTTGCTTTTTTCGATCTCGGTTTTATACAAATAAATCTTTGCCGATGAATTTCAGCCTTCAAAATTTTTATTTTTCGGTGTTCTATGACCAAGTTGACCTCGCATTCAAAAATCTATTGGATATGGGTGTTACATCGTGTATGTGCATGAAAATTTCAAAAACTGAGCTTAATAAATATCGATAGCCTTTCCTCATTAGAAGAAAGAATGACTTAGTGACTCAGTGGTGATTAGGAATTGAGGAAGAATAGAGAACGTCTCTCGCCCAGAAAAATTCTATCGCCACGACCTGAAAACTCGACCGAAAAAACTACGGCCAAACAACCCGTTTTTTCACAATTAGCTTTTGTATTGGTAGACATCCAAAATCTGAACTCATTCGGAGAATTTTTATTATTCTATTCGCTCTATCTCGGCTAAACTGTTTGTTATCTTAAAGTTACTACTGTCAAGAAATTTCACTAAACAGGGACTTTCTATTCAATCTTTTATTTAGAAGCAGCTTTTAAGGAAAACGTCTCATTCTCATTTTAGTTCCCATTTCAGAATCAACTAGAAGTATCAAATCTTCGAGTAAACATCGAAGATAAAGATTAACTTATCAGATCCCTGGTATAAACCTTTGGATATAAAACAGATTAACAACCATACACGATTTTGGATTTCTTTTCCTACACACATTATACTGAACAAAACGGAAAAGCTTAAAAGAAGTCTTAAATACCTTGCAACTTTAGCCAGGAAAACGTGCTGCGGAACTACCTAAATTCTACAGTTGAACTTTGCAAAATCATGTTATGAGTCATGTTTCAGATTTAGTTCCTTATACAAAAGTAAGACTTTGGATGTCACGTTCAAGTGAATTCTAAATTTGTCATTTGAGTATATAAATAAAACGAAATACGAACTTGGAATAAAAAGTGAAAGGATCACATGAACTCTTCTCGTCCATTTACTCTTTTCAAAGCCAAATCTGATCTTGAGACATAGAACGCGTGTGAATTGTCGTGAATCTCTTTCCCTGTTGTTCTTTACTGCGAAGACCATTAAAAATAGATAGGGTTGTGGTGCGACGTAGGATTATCATTCATAATTGGCTAAGCGTCTTTGTCGAAGTGAAACCGTTCCTTTTTCCTCAATTGATTTTTAACTACCATCCATGGTTCTTGTTTTTGGCTAGTATTCAGTGACAAAGGCGATTTTATAAATTGTATTATTCTGTCAAATATCATATTTCAAGGAGAATTTACTACTGTGAACCTTAAGTTTTTGGTGACAACTGCAACCTGTTGAAATGTTATGTTGAATATTGCATCTGTGGTGAAAGTCACTCTAAAGTGACTTATGTTTTTTCACTAGTTGAAAGTATAGTGCTGTAATACTTGCATCTTGTTCTCCTATTTTTGTTTAAAAAACCCTTGGTGTATCACAGTTCTACATGGATGAGCTGCTGAAAGCCTTGCAACATCTTACAAAAACTGGGGCTACGGAATTAGATTCGGAATGGCTTTCAGACTTCGTTACGCATTGGTAAGCAGATGATATTTGAGCTAATAGAATAGAATGGAAAACAGTAGATACTTTGTTACTTTAGTTTTATGCATAAAGTTACGCCTGAAATTCTAAACATTTCTGAAGTACCTAAATTGAAGGTCCTGAATTTATTTTGTAAAATTAGTTCATTTTTACTGTTTGTAACAATGCATAAACCTTGCATTTGCATTAGCTGATATTTCAAAAATTTGATCAGGTAGATCCTTTTCCGAGTTTTTTCAGAGTATAATAGGACTGTGTAATCTACTCGAACTCAAAAGAATGTCTTTGTTTCATTTTTTAACGCATTATATTTTGGCCTACAATCGTCGTCGTAGTTAAATAGCGTCGCAGAAACCAAAACTTGACGGCATAGTTTTTGTCCTTTCCCATAAATATCATATAATTATGAAAGACATGTTCTACCACACGGAAAAAAACTTTACATCGTTAATTACTTTTACGTTTCACAACTGAACAGTGTACGGCGTACTGTCGATGAAGTTATATTATGCCCTATATTGACACAATCGATGTAATTAGACAAGTTTGAATTACACAGTTTACGGTCTCAACTAATTCTCACAGTAGGTAATGCTCAAGACCATTTAAGTCAAAGCCACTCGTCCCATTTCAAAAAGTTAGCAAAAGGAACAGATTTTATTTTCCTCACATAAAAAGAAACTTTTTCCCATCAGGATGATGAGATACGGGAGGCCCACCATATTAGAGAAGCATCGTTCTAGATATTATTGAAGTTTATCATCATAATATATGTACCCGTATTTATTATATGTGCAGTATTTGCATGCATAAAAATAGCCAAAAGCATTTCGAAATGAAAGCGTATTCCTGGAAATAGAATTTACCTATGTGATATCATTCTACATAATTATATATTTTTTACTAGTTTTATCACTTTTATCAAGCTATGTTTAATATTAATTGGATGACAAGTTGCTTCAGTATTCCATTCCCAGTAGCAATATTTATTACAGCATGGCATTTCTTTGGTACATACCAATCCTCCTTTTTTTATTTCATTTTTTTTTACTGAAGTATTGCTGTTTCAAATCTTAAAACAAACTGTCTGTAGTCCGATTTGTAATAAAAAATTTCCAGAAATGAAAGAGTGCGTTGAAAGATGTTTAATATAGAGAACGCAGAACTTTCTTTGAAGATCCGCTGATCCTTTATTTACATGTACACATTAGGATTTAACCTATTTAATTTTTTAGCATTCTAGAATTCCGCCATTGGATTTTTACTAATTTTAATAAGAAAGTGTAGAACATCTTGCAAATATCTTTTCGACCAAATCATGGTTAATCGTAACATAGAGGGACCTCGTAAAGAATGAATGAGCTTTTACTTGCATTATTTACATTCGAAGGTTTCACTAACAAAATTTAAAGTCGAAGCTTATACTTATTAGGGTTTGTTTGAAACTAGGAAATGAAAGTTTTGTTATATTTTTATTTTGCTCAAGTACAAATGCAATTATACTCGAAATTCTAGATAATCCACGATAAACAGGACTTCATCCCGAAATGACTCACGACTGAGTTCATTAATCGTCACACTGTTTTGGACTAGTAAAGAGATTATGTGAATTTATTTGCTATCACTTTGGTTGCTTCTGGTAAACACTAAACAGTTTTTTAATGATAATTTACTACTAATTTTTTAAATGATTATTTAATAGCAATAAATGGCACATCTTATGGCAAAGCGTTTTTTTGTTTTTCAAATATTTTAAACATTAAAGCACCTCTGAATTTCCAAACTCAAAAGTTTTGATATTTTGATTTTATTACGTCTTAAAAATTAATGATCGTGGCTTCGTGGCATATTAAATCTTACAGCATCTTGAATTGATTTATAAGTGCTACTATTTTCAGTTTTAGAACAGCCTCGTAGCAATTCTGGATGCAAAATTCCAGGCTTCGTTGTAAACTCCTGTTGAAGGCTTTTTGAGTACTCCGTGAATGTTAGTTTTTTTTTGCATAAAATCCTGATTTGCATCAAAATACAAAATTCACTCATTAGTAATACTCAGGATACTAAAAGTAGTAATTCTACAGATGTAGAAAATAATCCTTTTCTTAATTCATATAAAATACTATGTCCATCAATTTTCAGTAAAATTTGTTGATTTTTTGGAAAATGTAATTAGGTAATAAGCTCACAATAAATTTAACCAGGAGGCCAAAGGCAAACGAACTAATGAAATCGCTTCCGTTTTCATCCCGATGACCTGCAAATAATATAAAAAGCGTTCAATCTTTCAAGTTTTGACATCAATCCATCAACAAAAACTAATTCTTGTCACTCCAACAACTCAATCCATTTCTCGTTTTAGCCTTTTAAAAATCTTCAGAGTCGTTAAAAATTTTATTAACATTACGAGAGAGCTAAAAGTGTAAATAAGAGTTTTCTGGTCAATAACTTCTCTAGCTTTAAGTATCGAACGAGAATGCAATTTAGAAAGGGAAAGATAACAAAAATCAGGAAGCTTGAGTTGGTGAGAATGAACTGAAACTAAAATTAGCACTTTGCGGATTTCAATTTTGGATCACTTCATGAGTGCATTGGTACATTACTCTAGTAAGCAAACTAGCATTTATTTAGATACATAAAGCTTGAAATAAATAAATAATAGTTAACGTTCAAGTTGTACTGTGAGCAAAAAATCCTATTTAAATACTTGGCTGTATAGAAAATGACAAAAAAATCCTTACGCTTTAAAGTTTACGCAGAAGTTGATACAATTTGAGCCAGACAAAGTGACTGGAATGACATAGACATGAAAAGGTATCCATCTACAAAGGGAACTTCTAAATGATAACAAATATTTTGGCAAAGATATTTCCGCACGTTGTTGATTCGCTCGGTGGTGGTGGAAAGAGAAAGGTGGATATACTCATATCTTAGTTTTTAACTATGGATTTTGACGAAGCCACGAGTCTCAATCTTTTTTATGAAAGAAATTCTTATCCAACTTCCGAAAAAAATGAACTCTTATATAACTTACATACATACTTAATAACATTAAGTACATTTAGTTTGCGGGTATAAAAATAAATTTATTTGCAAGCATATTGCAAATGTTTCAAGCGTAGGATTTTTTTCATCATGCAAAACATATTTGCCCTTCTCATTTCATTGCACAATCGACATTCGAGCTTCGAACAGTTCGGACTTGCCGACTTATAGTCATTTTGTAATACGATAACTTTAGTTTCCGTTAAAATTCAAAAATTACGATTTAAAAAGCATCAATAGAATCAAAGACTTCTCCATTTCCACTTTGAATACTGGCAAAAATCATTCGCAGCTAAAAGATTTGAGCTTGAATCCAAGAAAAGAGACCTTGATCATTCCAACTTAATAAAATCGCATCGTCAATTCTAATTAAAAAAGCCAAAACAAAAAAAAACAAAGGGAACCTTGACTGTGAAGCATTTCAGCACTCTTTTAATTTGAGTTTCATTACAATCTCAACCGTAACAATAAGTAGTGTGACCAGGACAGATAAGCTATTAAAGTTGTATACTATTCTTCTGTAAGGACGGAGTTTCTTTGGCTCAGAATTTATAGCACCATTTAAATGTCATTTGGAAGGCATATAAAATACTGCAAAGGGACCTAAAACAATCTTTTGTTACGTTTGCCACTGGGGCATAAGATATCACCTGTCATTTGTATCGTGTGGAGTTTTTCGATATCATTACCAAAACACAGATGCACTATTGTCCTTCGTGTAACAATGAAGATGGTTTTGTACATTAGGATTATTTCTGCAACTATGTATTAGAACATGTTTGCTGCTAAAAAATAATAAAGAAATTCTTCCATCGACTACAACAGAGCGTTGAGGCAGGCAAGAGTAATTTCAGAATTCCGAATCGAGCCAACTTGGTCGTTTCGTCAGAAATAGAAGTGGATTAATTGCGTGCACATTTTGTCTGAACAATCTTGGTCGGCTCGTGAATCTGTCAACTATGTTTGGATTTCTATTTAAAAAGAACAAAAATTCCGAGAAGGAGTCCAAAGGACAAACTAGACGTTTATCTAAAGAGATTCATTGTAATGATAAAGAAAACAATATCCTAGCCCCACCAAATATCCCCCTTACCTTTCAACAACCGTCTTTAAATTCTGTGTCAGTGTCAATTGACTCTTTGTACCCATCTGCAAGTGACAGTGGAAAGGAGTCGGGAGATTTTTTTGATCAGTCTTCAACGGGAAGTCAGGCACTTCGTACTACAAGTGGTCATTTAACCAACAAGGAAAAAACTTGTTTGACCGAAGACGATAGTATTGAATTCATAGACGAATCTCAATCAGAAAGTTCTAATCTTTACGAAATTAACTTGGATTCTGATGGCTGCGCAAACTCAAAGTTTGACAACCGTTCTTACTTTGCTTATTCATAACTATACCATTCATAATTGGAGTATAATATTCTGTGCATAAATCTTTTTAGTTTATTTTGTGCCAAAAAGATATTATTTCCGATTAGTGGAAGAAGTATAAGTTAGAAAGAGAAGAGATAATTGCGAGTTTGTAGTTGTAATCATGTTCAAGGTCACTATGTGATTCATAGGAAGTAGTAGGATGAGTGAATCCTATTTTTACAGTGAGATTTAAGAAACAAATTATTTATTTTGTAGGCGACAGCTAACCGAAGCCGAGAGGAAGGCAATGGTCCAACTGGAAGAAATAAGATCCAAACTCATTTCTAAAGAAACAGAATTAAGCTTACTTCACGCGGACATCAACATGCTGGCTGTCGACAGGGACAACAAAGTCGCTGAGATTGAAGGTAATTTCAACTTGATCGGATTACTCAGTTTTGAAGCATTATTTCTGAATTTTTAATGTCATATAACACTTTAATAGTGGTGCATAGTGCAGTTGTATAAATCTGTTGTTATTTTTTAAAAATAAACATTTCAGGTCTCACATCTCAGCTTAATATCATCAGAAACGAAAACGAGATTTCTTTGAAACGTATTCAAAAACTGGAATTGGAACTGGAAGATTTAAAAGCAAAGAATATTCATCTATCCGAAGAACTTTTGAGAAAAGCTGGTAAGTTTATTTTGGCTGAAGTTGAACGGATATCCAATTTTAAATTTATTTTTTCTGCTTTATTTATTTCTAAATTCAGACCTTATTACTTTATTTACTCAAAGGATATTAAAACTTGAAAAATACTCCTACGAAGCCAAAAACCGTCATTTCCCTAAATGTTATTTAAGCTTCACAGCTTCATAACTCATACATTGTTATTTTTATAATACGAATGGTGAAATTGCCCATGTCTGATAAACGTCAAGATTTTGGGTACTTTCTGCCTCATATATTACGAACTCGTCTCAGACATACAGAGACGCTTAATGATGACGGAAATATTGCATGTAGATAAGAGCGTATCGTGATAGTGCACACGTACAGCATGGCTTCATTTGCCAAACAAAATGCCCATTGAACATTTCGGACGAGAAAGTGATTCACCTTGACTTGATTTCGAATTATTTGCAGATGAGCTAAAATGTTTCGAAGAGAAGTCATCAAAAGCCGAGTACTCTTCAACTGGGGAATTAACTGTCAAGATAAAAGAGATACAAGGAAGAATTCAAGAGTTAGAGTCAGAAAGAGATAAATTGATTAAAGATAGAGATGTTTATGAAAAAGAGAAGGAGGGTCAAATCAAAGCGTTACAAGATGCTTTGGATGATGCACTGGAAGCAAAAATAAAACTACAGACTAAATACGACAAAGAGTTAAGGGATATGCAAGAATCTAATTCAACCCTTGTTGATGACTTTGAATGGAAACTAAGGCAAATTGAAGCCAGTTGCAAGAAGAAGTTGCAGGAGAAAGATAAACAGGTTTGATCATACAACAAAAGAATATTTTTATAATATTATATTAAGGAATACTATATTATAAAAAAACATGTGCTCATGTCTTAAAGAGAGACGGCCTTACTACTGATTTCCTTTCTTAATTTAATCATGCAAAAACTAAATGTGATTCTAGTGCAATTCTAGTATTAAACTTGAGATGAAAAACTGTCAGCACCCATATTTTGATGCCTTTTTGTTGAGAGGCTATTAAGATATTAAAAATCATTAAGAACTAGTCAAATTGAAAGTGTTATATAACAACTCTACCTCGACTCCCCACCGCACACACTCTAAATTTCAAATTCAAGGGGAGGGTCATGCAACTGGCTATAGAGATAATATCTCATGACAAAATTCATAGAATGAGATTTGGATGAACTCCAATTTTTATTTAAATCCATATACTTTTATTTGGTGCCAAACAATGACATCAACTAATGGTCGATCTGTTCTTTAACTTTAATTCGAATTGAAGAAACGGTATTTGATTTAAGGAATTGCAGCAATCATACTCGACATTTTAGAGTAGACGATACTGAGATAAATTTAGTGCAGGACTATTTGGTTGACTACTTTGTAGATTGAATTAGATGTAGAAGCTCTGTAGAATATTATGTAAACTTGAGCGAGTCTTAATTTATTATTGAAATACCCCTTGGAAAATAATTTTATTACATTCACATTCATACAGGGATTATTCTAGATGATACCAGCTAAAACTCGAACGAGGTGAAAGCATTTAAGTTCATAGATGAAGGTATTAACCACTTTACGAGGCTTAAAGTACTACGTTTACGTTAGATCCCACATCATTAAATCTTCTCATAATCATTGCATTTGAAAAAATGCCAAATGATCTGACGCCAAGAAATTATTTTAAATGTAAAATGTTCATCATGATTTCTTTACGTCAATTGATGCGTAAAATAGCTTTTGTTATAGGTACCCAGATATACAGTCGGGGATTTTACGGTTAGCCATAGTTGATTTTAACTCACTACTGCAACTTGCTCAGAGAAACTTACTTCCTTCCTCGAGCGTTATAAGCTATCAATGGTTTTTTAAACAGGAAATTAACCAAGTTTAAACTCATAAATCACCCTGGAGTCAACGGTTAAAACCGTTGACTTTGGATTCAAGCACATGGGAATGTATAGAAAAAAATATGAGTTGATGATTGACTGTATAAAATTTATTCCAGATTGAGGAGACAGTGAAAGAAGCAAAACAATCTTCGATTGATTTCACTGCTGAAAAGGATTTGTTGGAGCAAGAACGGCAATCCATAAAAGAGCAGTTACGTCAGGTAAATTAAATGATTTATTTTGATTTGATGCATTCACTCTTTGCATGGTGTTCTGTTTTCTAGGATTTCAATAGATGAAAGGGCTGAGTGTTGCATTATTATTATGCAGCCAACATATCGATTTGTCTTGTATCTATTTACTTTTTTTCATATTTACGCCTAGCTTATCTGATATATAATTCGAGTCTGTTTCCAATAAACCTTTGGAGATTTATTAACTTGTCTGATTTAGTTACTCTAATACATGTTATACGTACATTTCTATTGCTTCCTCTATCCAAACTTTGAATAAGTATCTCTAATATAGACAGTCAATCACGATCTTAAAATAGCTCCGAAAGAAAACTCATGTCATGTTCGAGTGAATTGGAGTGGAAAGGATGTGCAATGTAGAAATTCGTTTGAATTTTAGGTTGCTCATTTAAAAGCGTACGAGGCGGAAGTAACACAACTAAGGGGGGTAACACACGAACAACAAAAGTCATTAAGATCTGCATCCAGACAAGTTGAACAGTTGAAACTGAGCGAAAAAATGATGCAAGATGAAGTAAGAACTCTGAAAACGTTATTGGAGAAGGAAAAAACGCATGTACAGGTTGTAACAAATTCAGCTCAAAGACGATATGACCTGCTTGAGGATTCCTTGCAATCCAAGATAGATAAACAAAAAAGCGACTTAAATGCCAAGGTTGGTTTTGATATCTTGTACATTCTAATTAGATAGCTATGTTTAAGTCAGATTAAAACAAAGTTAACTTTTGTTTCCGAAAAGTGGGAGGATAAATTAAGAGATGAGTGTTCCCGATTAAAGCAAGATCTGAACAAATTGCATTCTGAGGAGAAGCGGATAGCTGTAGACGTGGCGAAATTGCAGAAAGAGCAAGACCTTTCCACTGCCAAACAAGGGTGGGAGCGGAATAGGCAAGAATTAGTTCAGGAGGTCTGAGCCGGATGTCAACAAGTTGAAAGTCTTTGAAAAAATCATTCATTAAGTGAATTATTTATGGACTATGTTGATGTTTACAGATTTCTAGACTGAAAGAGGAAATAAATGCGAAAGAGTCATCTTATCACAAGGAGCTTGCTAAAGCCACAACTATAATTGACAGAGACAATTGGGAGCTTAGAAGAAGGGTTGAAAAAATGAGCAATTCCCATATGGAACAGATTGACTCCCTTAAAGAATCTCATACTGAGGAAATGGGTACAAAAATATTATACTTGACGCATACATTTCATTTCGGAACAATTGACGCAGTTCAAAAATAGCATTTGACCTCATTATACCAACAATATTATAATAATAAATACTTCACAATCTTTAGATTTGCTTAGAACGCGATACGAGAACGCATTGAGTCAAATTGAGAAATTACAAAAGAGATTAGATGAATATGAGAAAACGTCTCGATCTTCTGATTCCGTCGAAACAGAAAAGGATTCCGGGTTTGTAGCAGGAGGAAGTTCACAGTCAATTGTAGACCATACTAATAATGTGATTGTAAAAAAATAAAAAAACAAATAATCAACAATCGTATTATGAAATTATGAAATTTTAAGAGGAGTTTGACACTTTTTATAGGATGATTCAGAATGTAGCTCGGAAGAAGAATCGGAAGTAGAGGAGAGTGAAGTGGAAGAAGAGGCTGAGGAAAGTTATGAAGAAGAAGAAGAAGAAGAGGACGAGGAGGAAGTAGAGAAGACAAAAGCGGAAGTCAATGTCGAAGACAATTCAAATCCTGCAGAAAATTCTATCGACGATTTAAGAGAAGAAGTTGCATCATTACAAGATTCAATTCAAACGTTGACATTAAACCTAGTCCATCACGCTGGTGAAAGCAAAGAGGAAGATGTTCCGAAAGATACTCCTGCTTTGATTGGAAATCAAGGTGACAATATTGAATCAGCTATATCAGAAACTGAAAACTCGTCCTCAATGAGATCTGCTGAGTCGTCAGTCATGTCTAGTGACGCTGAGTCTGAGTAAGTTTGGCTTTAGAATTTTAAGTTTTTAATTATGAAAGACATTATTTTAATTATTAATCAGTAAAACTTTATATAACACTTTTACAAGTAAATTATGTCGCTATTGTGTAATTAAAAGTATAAAACGCTTATACGTTTGCCACTTTATAATCAATGTAAAGTGATGCGGTTTCCATTATGCATTATTTTGCCACATGGAAAGTGTTAAATGGTTACGCAACTGATGAAGGCTCAGCATATAAAAAGGCATTGGAAGAAAAATTTATTGGATGCAGAATGGGTTTAACTAAAGCTCGAATCAGGACTGCCTTCAAAGATCTTGATTTTTTTTAGATACATTGGATAAAAATAACCACTTCTTTTTATTAAGAAATAAAGATATTTTTCTTGCGTTTGGGTTTCTTCATCTTCGGCCATTTCAAAAACCATTGTCATGAAGAAGTAGTTCAGTAATTTTACGGCTTATTATTTGTTGAATTCATAAAACAAAATCTTCAATGTCATTTTTACAAATAAACTGAGACCTCTACAAGCAAAGCTTTAAAATTTCCAAATTGGAGTCACCTTTTCCGGGAATTCGAGCGATTTCTCAAGTTTAATTACATTTATAAAAATCATTTAAATTCATAATTCCCTAAGTTTTCCAAACCCGATCCATTAGCAAAGAATTTGAAACCAGTCATTCTTCCAAAACCCAGAAAATTCCACATTACAAAATGCTCAAAATTTACTTGAAATGCAATGGCCTTGAGGAAAATGAAGCAAACTTTCCGTTCCTGATGATTATTTAATTTTTGATATGCGTTCATACGGTAAACACTAGTACACCGGATTGGATTCATTTGTTCCTGCATTTTTTTCTCAAGCCGTGCCAATGTCAAGGATCGTACCCATGCTCAGATCGATTCAAATTGATGACACAATTATTAATTAACTACTTTTTTAATTTTAATTTTATTTACCTGGAAAGCTTCAACAGAAAGTTGGAAGATTACAATAACAAAGTTGTATTGTTAGTCGTCATCGGCGTGAGGAATAAACGCAAGGGCAAGAATGCAACCTATATTCTCTACAAAAATATATTTCAGATAGCTAACCTAAAGGAAGTGTCCAATTATGCATTGCACTCGGCATTCGTAATAGGAAACTTTTACTCTAGAATTGTTGCTCACTTTTACTTGTAGTGCTTTAAAATTAAGCCTATATCTTCTTGAATGTTTGCTCTAAATGTAGATTGATGAGTGAGCAGTACGTTTGTGTTTTTTCTTTACAGCCTGTCACCTTTTTTCTTGATAGGTGTGATACCGTTCCTTTCTTATCTGTTTTTCCAATCCATCCTCGTCGTCTTTTGGACTTATTTCGTACTGTACGCTTTCCGAGTCTTCCGGGTAGATTCAACAAACAAAAAAGAATGAAATGACCACTGAACCCCACGGCTTCGTCTCTTTCTCTACATCGCATCGACATTAATTAAGACGCTATATTCCATTAAGCTTCTGTTTCAACTTTCAAGTATGTATTTCTAAGCTCTTTTATCTTTCTAAATCTTTTTTGTGTTTTCCTATTTAACTGTTCCTCTGTGTGTTCTCCTCGCTTTTCTATCTTTTTGTATACTTTCCTTTTCCACATCTCTGTGAAATGTGCTATTATTTGTATTGTATTACTTTAACGCTAAAAGATGTTATTCTGTTATAATAGGAATCCGCATTGGACACTTCTTTATATAAATCAAGATACCCTTAGCTGCAAATACACAGTACTATGATTAATCCTTTAGCTTTTATTATCAAAATCGATTCCCTTAGTTTTACATAATCTTGACCCACTGCAACTATTGACCATTAAAGTATGAGCCACCCCAATTATTGTAAAAAAAATTTAAAAATCTGTCTTGGGATGTCAGATAGCATATTCTAACTCACAGTCGTCCACCACTCCCCTTACCTACCAAGGTGTCTTTACCTTTGTTTGGTCAAAGCTAAAGATAAGTGTGTCTCTTTTATAAAAATGAAACCGTAAAGACAGCTAATCCAACCCACTCTTCCGAATTTAGGTTTTCCCAAATACTCCAATTACCATTCCTAATTCCAAATCCAATTTCACAGAAAAAAATTAAACTTTCATTTATTTTTATTAGCATAGAACGAAACATGAAATTCAAATCTGTGTATTTTTTTAAATCCTAGCAGTGATTCGGGTCCCGAGCTGAACAATTAGAGAGTCTCTACTGAAAGAAGAAATGAAACTATGACAGAAAATCAGATTTCAAGTGGATATTAAGAGATGAAAAGCTCTCCTAATTTCGATACAATTAAGGATTCAACTATCAGCTGTACATTTTTAATAATTACTGAATATCTCTTCTTCTTTATAAACTAGAACACTTTAGTGTAATATGCTTCAGCTCGTTTTCCGTCGCTAATTATGATTCACAATACATTTGATGGAAGTTGAAATGTTTTGTAATTTATTGTAATCGAAAGGGCTCGATTCATGTTAAATACAAATGAAACAATAAATCATACTGTGTTTTTTAAAGTACTTTTCAGCATCACTTTGTTGAATAAGGACGCCAAATAAGAGCTGATTCATAATGTAACAGTACGCATTATATTTTCTTTGAAATACTAAAGTACATCCAAAAAAATGTTTTGATGGCTTCCATATCCTGTACCTAATTACATCCGACATCTAATTGGGATGACATTAGTTATAATTGGTTACTTGTTTGTTATTTTAAGAAAGAAATTCTTAGGATTTTCTCACACTCATCCGATCAATAGAATATAGTAAATCTTCCGTTGTTGCAGTTGAAAAGAGTTCTCATCTTTTTCCATTTTCAATCTTTATTTTTTTTACACATTTTTCTTTCAACAGTCTCATTATTCGAAGCTAAAGTATAGGGAATTTGATACCGTTCTTTAAAATGCCAAACTTTCCATATGTAAATCGATAGGTGTGTAATGCCAGGCATTCTTAATCACTTCAAAGGCAAATGAAATATATGATAAAATGAATTGTGTAAATAATATTCACTTTGTTTCTTGTATAGTAAGCAAATTTTAATCATCACTGATGGATTCAACATTAAACATATAAATCCACCACAAAAAGCAAAGGCTTATGAACAACTTTATTTTTTATGCTTTAATATTCAATGTTAAAGGGCCAATATTTGTGGTCTTTGACCCATTCCAAGGCACAGTTACGCCCAGCACAGTCAAACCCATTGATGTACTCCATGTCTTCATTGGCAAGTGAAAAGTCAAAGATTGACACATTTTCAATCATTCGATTCTTGCTGACTGTTTTTGGGATGACTACCAGACCCCTTTGAATCTAAAAATAAATATGATAGAAAATACATTTTATTACTTCATTAACTAGCTGAAATTGGGTTCAGTTTTCGTAAAAAGTCAAAGTATAACGCATACATTCCATCGCAGTAATATTTGGGCTGGGGTTTTCTTGTATTTCTTTGAAAGCTCCACAAGTTTGGGATCTTCCATCAATTTAGGATCAGTTGGCTTGGCCCATGGTCTGTCTGGTGATCCAAGGGGGCTGTAGGCAGTCACAACTATTCCTTTTGCTTTAGCAAATGCAATCAGTTTTGATTGGTTGAGGTATGGATGGCATTCAATCTGTTTCGACACCATAGTAGTCAAAAAATAAATATTTATTTAGCTTAAAAGCGAAAAATTTTTGAATTGTACCTGAAGGTTGGCAGGTTTGATTGAGCAATTTTCGATGATTCGATTAATTTGTTCGCTGTTGAAATTTGAAATCCCAATGGATTTGACTAAACCTTGTTTGACACATTCCTCCATAGCTTTCCAAGTATCGATGTAATCAACATCACTGAAAATGAATTTACCATCAGCATCCTTTGGAAATAGTTCTGTTTCTTCTTGATAAGCCATAGGCCAGTGAATCAAGAAGAGATCCAAGTAATCCAAGCCGAAGTCCTTAAGGGATTTTTTCAACCCCACAGAAACTAAATCCGATCGATGAAAAGTATTCCACAGCTAAATATATGAAGTATGTTATCTTACTGGTTTTTTTAAGCATTGTTATCAAAGGACAAATCCCATAATTTTTTAATTTTAATTTTATATTTATATTAAATAATGTATAATATTACATAATATTCTTTTATATAATATACTTCACCTTTCCAGTGACAAAAAGATCCTCTCTTTTTACGACTCCTTCATTAATTTTAGTTTTAATCGCTTCGCCAACCTCGGTTTCATTTCCGTAAGCCAATGCCCCATCAATTAATCGATAACCAACATCAATCGCATCTTTTACAGCTGCAGTGACCTCACCAGGCTTGGACTATTATATATTATGGTAAAATATCATGATTATTAAATGGGCATAAACACAACATCTATTTCGGGATGCCCAAGCCAACTGCTTTTGAATTTATCTTCGGTTAAACAAACCTAGACTTTTCATAGACTCAAGGCCTTTGTTTTTTTGGACGAAACCAAAATGCTAAACTTAAACCAAGATTCTCACGAAGTCTTAGGGTTAGGTACTTAGATTTGCTAATGGGCAATTAGCCGTTTATCAGCTCGGAAATCTGATGTTTTTCAAGAATGAACGAACATTATTTATTGTCGTCGTTTTAGCCTTTCTCATTGATTCACAGACATTAATCATACGTGCTAATATACTTAGGGGATTTATTTTGACAAAACAAAAATAAATATTTATTTTTAACGAAATTCTGTCTGTAATCTTTTCATTTCAGATGTTATTATGTCATTGCGGCACCAACATTTACTTGGAATTCTTAGTAACTGAGAACGACACTTGACTTCATTCATTTAACCCGAAGTCTAATAACTTGTACTTTCTCATGGGGATATTTTCCGTCTTTCAGCTTATCACTTGATAAAGGCGAAATTAGGATATAAAGGTTAGTTAAGTCTTAAGTAGTCTCTTATCTACAACATTAATATTTTGTGTGAATCAAAGAACTTTTACAATCGTTTGTTGTAAACAGTGCCATTTTTATTGTATGTATAACTCTTACTTCTGCGAAACAAATTTACAGATGTGATTTACTTTGAATATATTGTGCATAAATTTGAGATGGTTGTGGATGAGGGAAGTTTATCAATTTCTTAAGGCTGAAAAAATGTTATACGACTCCATTCATACAAACAAAATAGTTTGTCTTTACGCCTTCGCATGTTTACATTTAAAAATTCTAATTCAAGCTTTTCTTGGTTTACATGTTTTCTCCAATAATGAAGTTAAAAGACTTTCCCAATATCGACAATATTTCACACATTCAGTCATCATCATCACTAATCAGACTTGGACAAACAAATTGTGCCTTCTTTTGCTATCGTCATTAAATTTAACATATCTTAGCATCGTTACGAATCGGTTTCCTTTCATGAAGCCGGATAGAAGGAAGCATATTATTCAGGATCAGGAGTAAAGGTCACTAAATACAATAAACGCACTTGAGCCGACATCAAACATGATAATATGAGATTAACATTTATCCTGACGGTAAACTCTTTTAGGTGCATGCAAGTGGTTGTGATATGAAGATGATCGTACAATGGGTTACGTGCGCTGATATCGATAGCAATTATAAATTATCAAACATTTAAAAATTATAATTTTATCATATCTGCACCATAACTTAATTTATTCAAGCTAACAATGAAGTGATTTTATTACAGTATTTAAAGCCTGGAGCAAATTTTGTCTGCTGAGTAAACTATTAACTTGTACACAGTATGTGCAATTAATATTGGAATGCTTTATTGACCAGGTACGACAACACTGTCATAAGTACAGAAAGACCGAGCAATTAAAAAAAATTATCGTAAACCTCGATTTAGACCCCTCTTAGGCATTCTAGCCCCTCTAAATAACTCCTCCGGTCTGGGCCTCCTAAAGAAAAAACCAAATTCACTGATACTTAAGATTAGATTGATCACTTTTTAGCAAGAGAGAATTTTGTTCTGGTGGCAAAAGACCACCGTCTGTCAAAAGGATTCCTTATTCCTTGTTCCTAAAATAGGTTTTGAGGAACAAATACAATTGTTATTGTAACAATTGCAATAAATTGTTGGCTTTTAGATGAAATGTTTTTTTTGCTTTGAAACTCTAAGCCCCCCCCCCCTGGAATAGATCCCCATCCCCATCCATGTTAACAGGTTCAAGCAATAACTTCCCATGGGATTCTAAATCGAGGTTTACGGTAAATTGAAATAGGCTGCTATGATCCAGAATTTGTTAGCTTAAATTCAATTGAATTGTCAGATTGACTGATGCCGAGTTTATCACGTGAACAGTATCTTCTAAAGATAACCACGAGTTCATTCGGGTTGTAATAAAATTTTCAATACGGCAAGCAGGAAGCTCTTTCGTTTTTTAACTGAAAGGAAGGGATCAGACTACAGAAAGAAATTGAATAATTTATCTAAATGTAAAGATCGGGGGATATGAATTGATATGCAAGCCAGAAATCACTATACGGGTAGTTTAGAAAATCCTTTCTACTGATTTGCTGCTAACATAGTGCCAAGCAGCATGTTTTTGAGCATGTCCTTCTTAATTTCTTTGCAGTTAAAATCCTTAAGAGACTCGAAGATCGGTCCTTAGAATTAGACCTACACAATAATATGGTACATTGTATTCACATTTTCGGTCCGCTTTATGATGTGAAGTGCATTTCCTTTAAATGTTTTAAGAACAACAACGTGAGAAAATATTTAATTTAAAGCATGCAGGACTACAACTACTAAATAGAATAACACTCAAATATTTCCATTCAATTTTTACTTTAAACAAGAAAACTGGCATAGAACAAAAAATAAAAATACTGAAGGTCTTTTCAGCATATTTACTTTTTTCTTAAGTTACCACCATGCAGTAGTTGCCCCTTTAAATGCGAGCATCCAAAAGAAGTCAACCTGTTTTAACATTTAACTCTAAATTATTATGAAGTAACTAATTGTGAGCTGTACAGCATACCGGCTCTGCCATGTACCAGACTATAATAGGTACAAAAAATTAAAGTATAATTATATCTTCACCTTCGTAATATATTTTAAGGTAAGGTTAGTATTATAATCGCACCAAGTCAAGTTCAATTCAAACCTAGACCTTGTCACAACGTGGCTGTATCTAAGCTGTGCAAAAAACCTGGATAATAATGCTAATTCCATCCAGTCGGCTATTCATGATCATGATAAAAATGTTAAGCTGCTGAAGTAAGATCGATCAGCCAGAATAAGATTTCTATTATGAGTGAAGAATGAATTGAAATCCTTATATGCAACACATAAGAAATCCTCAAACTCAGCTCACAGCTCATAATATTATTATTATCAATGCAGTGGTCACGTAAATTGTTTTTTTTAATAAATGTAAGATATATGTTATGATAAATACAAGAACCAAGGACGGGGGTGTGATCTAATGGAATATTTTGCTTGTTTTTGACGTCTTATACATTTGAAAAGAATTCGTCATTCTCACAAGAGAATTGTAAAGTTTTATGAGTCTCTTACCAGGCAGTTTGTTTTGTTTATTTCTATAAACTGATTAGAAACTTATGTAATGACAAACTATAAAACTTTAAACTAGGATGATACATGGAAATATTAAAGAATCAAGACTCAGCATATAATATACTATAACAAAATACAAACCTTCCACGTTCCAAGACCGAATGTGGGTATCTCGAAGCCCGAGTTCAGCTTAACTGCTGGAATGTTAAGTGACATTTTTTTCAAATAGGGTATAAAGCGCACACTAACCAACAATAAGGCTAAGTATTTCTTCGTGAAATAATAATTATTTCTGAGAAATTTAACTTCAATTAAAGGTGAAACAGAAAATTGAGAAATAATCGAGAGATGAGATGATCACCACGAGAAATACTGACCGCTTATGAGAATATTAATTTTTCTGGATGCATTTAACATCATCTTATGACTTGGCCATGGAGGCGGTGCGGCATGCGGTGGTGGGGTTTTATTATCACTTAACTTTGGAGTGGATATCAAGTGTATAATATCCATAGCAAATTATAAATTACATTAAATGGCAGTAGTGATGGTAGTAATGTTCAAAGGAAATATGCCAGAGCTTTACAAACCTTCCAACAATAATGTTAATACATTATTTGCCAAGGTGTTTCAACCAAAAGCTGTAAACTCGCAAACTTTGTTGCAAGCTGTTTATGAACCTAAGCGTCTCTTTTTTTTATTAATAAAAACGACGCTCGTATCTGCACCTTTGTATAATATACTCTCGGCTTATTAGTTAAATACTTTTTTATCCCCTGTTAAGATAAGTTGTCATTTTACATAGTAATGTGAGTAACTGCATGATTTACCTGCGAGTCGAGTGGATTGTAAATTAAGATTAGTAATATTCTTTTTTTGATTGTGTGATCGCAAACTTCTGGCCTGACATGGGACATCAAGTACTTAATTAATGCAATTCATTATCATCTGCAACTAATAAGTAATAAACTTTTGAATGTCATTTGAATGGTAACTTCAGATTTCATCGGCTCTGTTTTACTTGTTCATGACCCCCATTGTTGCTTCTTCTATACAGAATTGTTTTGATAGTCATTAAGATAAGATAGCACATTGAAAGTGTGAATCTGAATAGTAGCAGTTGGAATCATGTACTATTCGCTGATAACTGACTAAACTACTGAATGTCAAATGAACATTCTTATCTTTATTGAAGCTTATACATAATACAGACGAAGCAAATAAGGGTTTGTATTGACCTCTTGACTTTTCGGTTATTTAAGAGTAGTTTTAATACCCCCAACAGTTTTATTTCCTCTTTGAAAAAACTGATCAACGGGGAGAGGGCATGCATATTAATAAATATTTCCCCGAAAAACGCTTTCTTCCTAAATCAACTATTAATCTCTTCACGGACGAGTGAGTAGAGTTATGATGTAACAAATTTTATCTTTTCAGCACAGCATCATAATTAATTATCTAATTGTAGATAAACATGCATGGATCGATAGTTTGAACAGTAAACGAATTTTGGTAAAACAAAATTTTCAATCTAAAGGCTTAAAAATTTATGCGGATGTTTTATACGAAGTCCACTCACGACAGTTATTAATGCTTCATATCCTGGACAATTTTTCCCATGCTTTTCTTAAATAACAAAATATTCTATTGTTGTTCAATCAGAATATTTTATTCGAGAAAACGAGTCATACACGCTCCATGAATTTTCAGTACTTAGCTTTACGTTGGTTAAATAGGTCTAGGATGGGGAGCATTGCGAGCAGATTGACAAAATTGCGATCTTACAATGCACTCTCTTAGCAGGCCAATCCTTACCAATTCATACCTAAGAAATCGATGGGATATCATTACAATGAAGAAGATCACATTAATTATTTTAATGAGAGTAAGTAAACTCTTAAATGTTTTAAAGGTATCAAAACTAATTAATTGATAACATTTAGGACAAATAGCGTATGCATTTTAGAATAGATCATTCAAGGTGCTACTACAACCGGACATTGAACTTCAATAATCAGCAGACATCTGCGTTGTAAAAGTTCAATTGTGATTACTGTTCTTAACGTTTATCTCCAAAGCAATGGTATCCTATTTCACAAAAATAAGAGCTCATTTTAAAACAACTTTAGACTTTTGTATTAAAAATGTTTAAAAACAATGGAGGTATTTTTTTATTATTATTAGGAATTGATATTAGATCAGAGGAACCCTTTTAAAAGGCGTTTGTTTGTTTCATACATTTGCAGGAATAATTGATTTTAATGTTTCAATATTCTTTTATTAATGAACAGATGTCACAAATGAGTCACATTTTATCCCACGCCTCCGTATCTACGCTGTAAGCAAATGTCAGGAAGGATGTTTAATTATATCAACAAATGGATATCGTCTAAAAGGAAGTCTACAGGGTTAAATCAACCGATCACAAGACATTGAACTGATTATTTTTAAATGAGGTGACGATTGTTTCTCACTCTCATGAAAATTATGCTACCTTACGCTGACATTCAATAAAACGACCGGTTATTAACTTTGATATAAATGCCTACTTTTAGTTCAATATCATATTATCTTCTGCAGATGGTATCGCATGAGCTTTATCAAAGCGGAAATTCAATCTGAGGAGATGCATGGCAAAAATGTCTTAATGCAGGAAGTGTGATCAACAAATAAACTTTCCTTCGATCGGATGAAGTTGAATATAAAAATTTTAGTGGTTGTTCTGGAAGAAACGTGCGAACGGAAATGGATTTTTTTTAATTCTGTAAAATTCTATTTACAACTTTTAAGCTTGATTCTGAAAGATCTAGGATATCGATTTCTATTAGGTCCTCAATTAGCGTTTTAGAAATGCAACAGAACTAGATCACTATTCAATTATAAGGCAATGCAGAAATCGTGACAGTTAATGTAATCACAATGATTCTAATAGAAACGTGCAAAGTTTGTTATAAGGTGCCAACTCAAACCGTTTTGTCTTTTATTTTTGTCAAGTTGACGTTTTAACACAATGAAACAGTAAATCTGGAATTTATTAAAAATAATGGTGTTCTTTCAACGCAATCCTTTCAACCTTGATGAAACAATGATAATAACGTAGGGGAAGCAAAAATGGCTGCTAGCAGGAATGTCTCGTTCTCAAATTACTTTAAGTATCATCGTAAGGAATTCGGGAATAATCAATTGAAAACACTTACAATATTCCGTTTTAGAGTTACCCGATGAATACATAACAACTAATAAAGACGAGAGAGTTTTGTAAATATTATGAATTTTTCACCAGAAAAATTAAGTTATGAATGAATGAATGAAAAGAGAACAATAAAAATTGGGAGAGATCGTGAATCGTGAATATCTAAGGCTTTGACATTTACGATTTTATGAGGACGGCATTTACGAATTTTGCATGGAGGCAACGTACTCCAAATAGTATTTAATGTATTGATAAATAGTTTTAGGAAGCATGCCTATATTTTACCTTACTTTATCAAAATGTTCCGTGGTCATTTTACTTTGCTATCAACATCTAGTTATCCATACAGTCCATGCGTTTTGCCCTAAAATAATGAAATGTTTGCAGAGTCGACTACATAGTTTATAATAGGACAATTATTAGAAGTTTCAATTATAAAATGGGACTCTTTTCTTCAGAGAATCTGCTAAGAAACATTCACAACACGCATTTTACACCTTACAAATCATATCATTCCAACATCCAGACAAAACAAACTACCGTATTTCCTGAGATAGAACCTCATGGGTAGTTAATATTTCAATCCCAAAATACAGACAGTTTTTTTTCGGAGTGGGTGATAGGGATAATGCAGGGGAAGGGGTAGTTCCTATTTATAATTTTTGTTCCCACTTGTCCACATTTTGGCAAAAATTTACTTTTCCTTCTTCAAGTTTCAAGTTAGCAAGACAATCAAATTAAAAAGAATAAAAACATAAACGCTTAGCGTTACATTTACGAAATGTAAAAAATAATAATATAATATTTATAAACAGTATTGATCTCCACCCCAAAGGGCAATAAAACAAAATGGGACATTTAATTGTTTGTTTAAAACATGTTTAAAACCTCTACTTGGCACAGGGTAATATAACAAGGGGGAGTGGCAATAGCTTAGGGGTGATCTATACCGGGAAATACAGTACACTGTTACACATATCGAACTTTATAGATAGTGGATGAATGACTAAACACTTAAAAATTAACTTAAAATTAGCTTTTTTATAATTGTGGTATGAAAAATTTAGAGCCATTAAATCCTAATGCTATTTATTTATTTGTTATTGATATTATAGTTTTCTCAACATAACTGAGTACTCCCTGTACTGCAGAGAAATAAAGGAATAAAATAGCCCAGTATACAAGCAATATTTTGATTTTTCAAGCACATATTGTCAAAAATCCAGAAGAAGTTTGTTAAAATAATTAATTAAAATCCACTCTTGATTCCATCTATTCCCAACAGTAATAAAATCTCAGTTGACTCATAAAATGATGCATTTCCTTAATTTTACTTCCTATATTCTGTATAAAATCAGAAAACACCAAAAACTCAAATATAGTTTTGCTGGACAGAACGGATAAGATAAATATCAAGAAGTAATAAAATCTCTGCTAATCGTAAGTAATAAATTCCCTATTCGTAAATAAGACTTCTGTTTATGTTTATTAGACATTTGTTTGCATTACATTCAATATCTATTGCCATTATAGCCAGAAAGACCCTAAATTCGTTGCATGATAAGTTGTGGTCTGTGGTTCATTTGTATGACTCATTAAAGCCCAAATATCTATATTTTTAGTTTAGTCTTACTTATCTTTTTTGAAATTACTGCACTACTGGTGACTAGTTTTACAAATTATATTATTCTTTCGACACTCAAGATTTATACATTCCTGTTCTACTTTGATTTTTATTTATTTAAAATTTTCTCAACTTATTCGTGAGATGGTACATTCTAATTTATTGCTATACCGTTGCCATATCCATTGATTGTACTGAAATGTGAAATGGAATAGGTATCTCTTGAAATATTAATTATATAATGTGGTGACAATGGTGGTGAGGTGACACATTCCATTATTTTATTACATTTAGACTAAAGATAAGTATTAATAAAAATAATAAAAACAGTTATTCATAAAGTACATGAAAACTGGCTAGAAACGCCGAGAAACGAGAAAACAAAGATAAAAGTTTTGACTAGTTCTTTGTAACCAAAAAGTGCATTATGAAGTAACACACACGTATTGATCTCATTTGCTAAATCCCAATGCGATTTCCTACTCCAGTTTCTTATTTTAAGGGATAACTCCCTAAACTGCTTTAACACTCGAATTTCCGCAAACACCTTCTACATCCTTCCTGCTCTACCTACGACCTGCCACTACTTCTGATCTGGTGCTGACAGGACATCACGATGGTTTCCCCTTACATTTCTCCTCTACTAGAAAACCTCCACTAAACAGATTGCGATATTTCCCTCAAGGTTCTTTTTAAAATATATAATATAATATTAATATGATATAATATATTTTTTAAGTGTCTTATTATGGTGAGAGAAAAAAGTATAAAAAGGAAAGGGACTGTTTTCAACATTTTAACTCCAAAACCCGATTCGGCACTAGATCTCATCCCTACTAACTACTAGCTACCAGGTACACATGATATTTGCACTAGTCATAGTCAAAAGATGAGTAGAACCCGGTTCAAACATCTACTCTAGACGGGTATAAGACTAGGCAACCCCCCCAGGGTATCTTTATCCGAGAGTGTAGAACTAGTGTTACTATTTTATACTTGTTTCTTATGTGCTAATAAAAATCAATAGCGAAATGAAGCCCATGCGCATTTCCTAGCAGATTATGCGGGTTTCCTGCTTAGA
This sequence comes from Isotoma decorata, assembly GCA_034698605.1. Lineage (NCBI taxonomy): Eukaryota > Metazoa > Arthropoda > Collembola > Entomobryomorpha > Isotomidae > Isotoma > Isotoma decorata. The sequence goes on from JAQGBU010000174.1 coordinate 48,740, forward strand.
TTTCAATGTTGAATGTGGTGGACACACTAGGAAACCACCACCACCACTACTACTACAACTTCCCTATTACTTCCACTTCCACACTAGAGATAGATAGGACAAATACAGAACTAACAATATTATTATTAGGGTACAGAGTACTTTTACTACTACTGCTAAAGATACAAGAACCTATTACTTCAATTCACTAGTCAATAATAGTAGTAAGAAATAACAAGTAGAATAAAGGAAACTTTACTACTTAATAAGAATCCCTACCTGTGAGTTATCAAAGATTCAGAAAGGTAGTGTGTACTTATAGGTACTACTTTTACTTTACTCCTGGACTCTTGTCATAATACTCTAAGGTTATCCTTTACCATTACATCACATGTTGGATTTAACCTTCAGATGATCGTAATTTTTGCATACATTTAAGAATAACCAGCTAGGATTAATTGGCTAATAGGCAGGTGGGACATTTTTTACCGTCATAAGGTAGTAGGAGCCACTCTCTTAAAGAGTCTGAGTAATACACTAGATTTCATTTTTATACTGACTGACTTTTAGAATCTGTAGTAGACCTGACCACAGACAGGCACAGTAAGCTACTGATTCATACTTATGATTTAAGAGACTAATATAGAGTCTTATTCTTTTAAATAAAAATTACCCCACTACTACTACTACCGCTACATTCAGCATACCTCAGTAAACTAAAGGCTAAATCACAGGATTAGAAAATTATCCAACTTAAAGTACCATTTAACCACGGGTGTCGTGTCCTTTATAAATCTACCAAAAATTAACTCTCGAGTTGATCCAGCTACTTCTTACTACTACTACTTATTTAGCACTGCATTGCTACAACATCATTAACAGCAAAAACACCATCACAGCTTAAATCAATTGGCTAAAAAGTTACAAACTAAACGAATTATCGGTATTATTAAAATCATCCAGCGTATATCTTATTATATACCATTGTGTATCACTACTTTCACTACATCACATCATCTACTATTTTCAGTCCATGTGTATTAAGATCCACTAAATTATCCATCTGAACGAAGAAAAGATCCATTATACATCAGTCATATTTTGCATTTACTTACATGTCGTATAAGCCTTCATTTAGCATGGTTTATCCATTATCCTGAAGATTCTCTTCTATTCCGTCAAGCACAAGGAAAAGTCAACTATACTAGATTAATACACTCTCAACACTTACAACACAAAAGGTTTTGGTTAAAAGTCAACCCGATCTTAACTGATCACATCAGTGGATTATTTGCAGTTGAAGAAGTAACATCGAATTAAAAAAAATCCTATGGGTAAAAAATATACAGAGTAGTTAATAGTAGTACATCCTACAGAGTATAAAACAAAATCAGAATTTATAATCTTAAAGTATTGGACTTTTTTTTAGACATTAGACTACTACTACTCCTGGTATTAAATTGTCCGTGTGGAGTTTTTTAGTGGAAGAGTGAGAGTGAGAAATAAAGGAGAGCATTGCCATTACAAATATAAATGAAAGAATTAAAACCGGATTTTTCATTCGGATTTCCACTCTACTTAAACACAGCTATTCAATAATAATAATAATAATAGTAAAAGTCGGGTGTTCCATTCTTTAGTCAATTATTAAAAGAGTTTTAATTTATTATAAAAGTATTTATTGTTTTTTAAATAGTTTTTGTTTAAATTATATGTGTGCTAACTTAATTACTACCCGATACCTGAGTGCTCTATCGTGTAAGGTAAAAAGTTAAAAAATTGCAAAATTTTAAGAGGAGTAAAATAGTAAAAAAAATTGCGAGTTTGCTAAAAGTTTGTACTGGAAAAATATTCGTTGAGGCTTCCACTCTTATTTAAAACGGTAAGAAGGTTTCTATTAAATCCATTTGGTGTATTCAATCACATAGCTTTTTATTTTATTAGCACAATTTGTATTTTTAAGAGTTTTGTGCACTTTTTCCACTGCAATACGAAGAATTATCAAGTTTATTATGTATAAAAAGGGTACCTGCCACATGCATGTATGTTACAGTTTTGTTAAATATTGTTACTCACAAGAACCAATTTGTTGTCATTAAGTTTTCATACATTCTTAGTTGATAATATTATTAATATTTATTGATAACAAGAATTATAAGCATGAATACATTGGAAACGATTAGATTTACCTAGATTTTTATGACGTATTGTTTCTTTCGTGTGAATGACATGTTACAACTGATATGAATCAGTGCGTGAGAAACTTTTTGTTTTTTTTTATTCAATCAATGAATGATATGCATTCTTGAGTAGTAAAAAAGGGTTAGGTTACAATACAAGTATTATATAACTATAAAATATACTATTGACTATTATACTTTTAGTATTCCAATTTCTTAGCGTACGGTAAATTGCAGTTTAGTATAGATAGAGTGTAGTGTATCATAATATTATTTCATCGTACCACAAAAACTCATGAAATTCCTATCAATTTCCATGAAGCAAAAAGGAAAATAACGCAATATTATATTGTGTAGTCATACTGCTCGATGCTCTGGGTTAATATTATTTTATTTTAGTTGCCGGATTTTTAAGCTTGTACTACTACATTATGTAAGCTATCTGCTACTATGTTGGTATAATCAATGCCCATCTTTTTGTCACACGTTTTTACTTTTACATTATTCATTATATTATACGGTTATAGCCCAAAGTAAAACAGATAGGTTGGGATATTTTACTTTGATTTAAAAGGGAAATGTATTAGAAAAAAATAAATTTTGTTTTTTGGTATCCCTTTTTTGTATTTTTACAAAGGCATAGCACCACCACAATTTTGGAATTGTAGGAAGAAATAAATTATTCATTTTAAGTAGAGTAAATTTTTAAATTTATTTAGCCGAAGCAGTTTGATTTAAATGTGAATACAAATTTTATTATTCTTCTTGAGTTCATATAATTTTGCTTTATACGAAGAATATTTACCAACGAAATTTATTTACTGAAATGACTCGTTCTTATGTACAGTTGTAATAAACCATTGTAAACGGTGTACCGAAGGAGCGGAGCAGGTACCCATCAGTCATGCAAAGTCACAGGGGTTTAGT